>JAQFZX010002375.1:0-19505 GCA_034682405.1 Hydroisotoma schaefferi | reverse complement strand
GAATTATTTCGGGGTGGGGAATTATTTTTCAAATGGCCCGAACCCCATGGGGAATTATACCGGGGGGGGGGGAATTATTTCGGGGGGAATTAAATCGGGAAATACGGTATTTGAAAACTTAACTCAATCTTGTAAAGTTCTAGCTCTAAAAATCCCCCAAAAAGTGGTAGGAATGGCTATTTATGGCTTACTTGCTTATGAAATGATGGAGGATGATAAGCCTAATTAATTCTTTCCCAATAATCCTACAGCCAAAGATAATCCAGGCCAACAAGTCGGAGTTACTGGATGGTAACTTTGACCCTTCGTTGCCAACGAAGTTTCTAATCCACGGATTCATAGACACAGGTTATAGCTCTTGGGTCATAAAAACGGCCCAAACCCTCGTAAGAGAACATGAATATAATGTATTTGCTGTGGATTGGGGAGGGGGAAGTCTCCCTCTTTACACCCAGGCAACTGCCAATGCAAGACTTGTAGGATTGGAAATCGCCCATTTGGTCAAATACCTTATTGTACGTTTATTTATATTTATAAAAAAAGATAAGGAGGATCAGGGTCAGAATTGAGTATTTAATGGAGGTTGTTTTATTGTAGAAAACGTTTGATATTGACCCCGAATCGGTGCATTTGATTGGGCACAGTTTGGGGTCACATATTGCGGGTTATGCCGGAGAAAAGATTCCGGGATTGGGGAGGATTACGGGTCTCGACCCGGCCGAACCTTATTTCCAGAATATGCCAGAATTTGTAAGACTGGACCCAACGGATGCCAAACTTGTGGACACGATCCACACAGACTCTAGGTCAATCCTTCTCTTAGGTAAGAAAGATGTTTAACATTTAGAGAAGAGTTTAACTCTTTTTATCACGTACATTTACCTGTAGTTACGGGCTTTTTAGTTGGTTTTGAGCCTTAAAATAGCAATTGGAAGTATGATTCACTACTATAAGCTATGTGGATCTGCATATTAAGCTATTTTTCATTAAGACTTTATCCTTAAAGATCCATGAATGTGTAAACCGTAAAATTAAATATTTGTTCAGGTTATGGGATGAGCCAGCCGTGTGGCCACCTTGATTTCTACCCAAATGACGGGTTCCAGCAGCCAGGTTGTGAGGTTACGGAAGTTCCCCTTAACTTAATCCAAGCCAAAGATCTGAATCCTCTGGAACTGGCTCAGAGGGAAGTGATTGCTTGTAATCATAACCGAGCAATATACTATTTCTTAGAATCCATTAAAAACAAGTGCCAATATATTGGGCATGCTTGCACCAACTATAGATCATATCTTAAGGTAATTTAACCTTTACAAATCCACATATTTCCTGATAGAATCCCTTACAACTTCCCAACTTCCTACTCTTCCCACTCCCCACGTCCCCTAACCTTGTATGAAGTTGTCCGCATTGAGTCTAGACAAGCCAATTATCCTGAATTCCCTATCCAAATGACGGCTGTAGCCTCCCCTTACCCTACCTCTTTTTAATTTAAACCGAAAAAACGGTCCGGGTATAGCAGGGTTATCAATCTTGGTGTTTTAAGCTGACGGATATATTAATATTGCAGGGAGAATGTTACTCATGCGGGGATGACGGTTCCCTCTGTGCCATAATGGGATTGGATGCTGATAAGTTCCATAATGTGGGCAACCGTTCCCATGTACGATTTTATGTTTCTACGTCAAAAAATCCACCCTATTGCCGTGAGTATTTGTGCATTTAATTATTACGAGTCCGGTTATTATAGTCATTGTACAAAATACTAAAATTAGCATACTTTGTAGTGTACCACTATCGAGTAAGTCTGCACTTGGCGTTCCCTCTTATTGCTGCAGAATGGGTCACAGGAAAGCTTAAGGTCAGCTTGTATGGGGATCGCAATAGTTTACTTGGAGTCGACCTAACTCCAGAAAAGTTAGTCAGAAGTTTTTTATAAAAAAAAATGGCATATGAATTATGATAAGGGATAATTTTTACTTTTTACTTCCAAAAATCCCCAGTAATATGCGTTTGGACCATGGGAAGAATATTACGTTTCTTGTGCAATCTGCAAACAAACTTGGGAGGATTGATAAGGTAATTGTACCTCGCTTTAAACTGTTTTTATTGAAAGTTGGACGGGTTTTTGCTATAATTTGGGTGATTTTTAAGGTAAAATTGGATTGGCAGTACAACTACAACTACTACGAATTTATGTCAACGTGCTGGGCCTTCTTGTGCAATAGTAAACTATTTGTAAAGCGATTAGAAGTGGTGGACATGGACTCTCAGATAAATCCCAAGTTCCGTTCCATTGCAATGCAGCGTCTTTGTGGTGAAGAAGGCACAACCTATACGGGGATTTCTAGTGGTTCTAGTGCAGAATTTGAGAGGACCTGCTAGACTATACTTGACCCTGTTTGACCTGACTACCCCCCCCCCCTTCCAGGCCCCACCCCCTCTCTTTCTGCTACCGTAAAGTAGATATTACCAGCTCCGTTTCCGACGACCCTTATTTATTTATTGCTCCGCGTCGTAATGTTTCGAGAAGCGCATTTAAGGGTCCTTTTTGCGGTCAGAAGTTATAAAATACTGCGCGACTTTCTCGAAATAATTGAAATAAAGTAAAAAATGAACAAAATAAAGCAGGATTTATTTACTTCTTAGTATAATTGTGTATATCATTAGACCTTTTTAAGTATAAAGGTTCGTACGACGTAGATAGCGGCTACAACAGCAACTCCAGCCCCTTGGATAATACCAACTATGATAAGCCCAGCACCCAATTTGTCACTTTTTTCAGATTCAGGTGTAGTTGGAGCTGAGGTCGGGGACGAAGGACCAGTTCCGCCTGTAGTAGAGGCGACTGTAGTGGTAGTTGTACTTGTAGGGGGAGTGGTAGGGGGAGTCTGACCTTCGAACATGTCCTCGAAAGCGTTAACTCTCCATTCGTTAGTATAATTATTCGTCTGACGCTCTTCTTTGAGGAATTTCATCAACGGAGCGAAGTATTCCTTAATCGCATTTCCATCCATGTCTCGTTTACCGATCGCTTCCTCCAGAACGTCTTGCCAGTTTTCGGAAAAGCCTTTGGCCAACAGAGTTCTGAGGATTTTGGAGAAATGTTGAGAAATTACATTATCTATGTGACTATAGAGGGCTAAATAAACTACATTTAACTCATTTTTACCTCATAATATCCCCAGCCGCAGTACTGCCATCAAAATCGCAGTTGTAAAGGGGATTATCTACTTCTGGGTTCGTTTCGTTGTATTGTCCAGCCGCGATACAGAGTTCCTTGTAGACCTGGAACTGGAGGATGTAACTGACGAAATATCGGATATAAGGTGTGTTACCCGGAACGTGATATTTAGATCCAGCGTCAAAGTCAGCTTCGCTTCTCTTTACTGGTGGAATTACTCCTTGGATCTCGTTTCTAAAATTGTTAGCATCGAAAGCTTTACAAAACTTTAACTCTCGGGGGTACGTTAGATGAGAATGAGAAAGCCTTAACCTAATCTTCATCCATTCATATTGCATGAAATCCTCGGAGATAGATCCATCAAAAAGACCCCAACGGTACTTGTCAATAAGGTAGCCAAAGGGTAGGAAGGCAACCTTCGATAATGCCTTTTGCATAAGGTAATTGATAGTGGTTTCTCCTTCAAGCGTTCCATTCTCGATAAGCCCGAGCTTTTTCATGTGTTTGGGTGTGGCCACAGATAAGGAAAGGACGTCACCGATCGCCTCATGAAAACCTGCATAGTTTCCGAAATTATATTGAAAAGAATGTCACTGCCATAGCATATATAAAATAATTTGTATAAAGGGATGGGTATAAAATAACTCACCCGGGTTAGCTCCTTCCCTAAAAGTGATAGGTTGATCCTTATAATTTATAAAGTACTGGATGTGGCCAAGTTCATGGTGAACGATTATAAAGTCATCTTGATTCACTTCAGTACACATCTTGATCCTGGACGGATTTTCAGCATATTAAACATCTTAAAATTGATATGATATGAACTCAAAAATAACTAAGGTCTACCGGAAGTCTTGTCCGTCAAAAAAGTCCCAGGCAGAAGCATGACAAATCATTTCTGTGTTTGGAATCCGACTGATAATCCCCTTGTCCCCGTAAGCCATGCTCATATCTTCAAGGCCCATGTCCACGAAAAATTTGTTTGCCGTCTCAAACATGGTCATTACACCAGTCTCATTGTCTCCGTATTGCTTTAAAAGTAATTCATTATAGAAGGATTTAATTTATCGTAATGGCCCGTACAAGGAGGAGGGTCCATTCATAATAGGAGATTATGGGGTGAAGGGTTCGGTTTTAGAGGATTTTGGAAGGTGAAACGCAAGGTTTGGGGTTTATTTTATTAATAATCATAATTCATAAACCTCGTACCTCTTTCATAGCTTCGGTAACGTCAAACCCATCAGCCCCAGGATACGGCTTCACGAGATCATAAATAGATTCCCAAGTTTGGCTCCACATGTTTCCTACATTACATGATTACTTCCGTTACAATTTCGTTATAAAATAATGGCCTAAATCCTCAGGTGCTAACCTAAAAGATGAGCAGGGATGGGGTCAGTGGGGTCGTTGAAGTCATCGGGATACACTTGCATAAGCCTATACCTAACATAACCATACAATTCATCGTAAAGTTCCTTCACATCCTCCCAAACTGTTCCGACCTTAGTTCTGAAATCAACATCTTCATAGTTCAAAAGCCAATAGTCTCCCGTATTTCCAAGACCTATAGGAGTTAACATTTTAAACACTTTTATAACCTCCGTAATTGCATACCCTTATATCTTCTTGTTAATGTGGGTTTTTACCATTTGCCACTGCAGCTTTATTTGACAAAGCAATATACTCTTTGTAGGATTCTCTGATAGGTCGACCAGAAGCGTTTCGCCAAGCTTCCCAAACATAAGCTAGCACTTCCGAACTCCGATTCTTTGCAATTATTTCCTCCAAATCTGGGCAACATAAGTAGTCCTTCATCCTCATGTTTTAAAACCTCGTATTCATGAGCATGAAAGTAGATTTGTATTATTTAAATCCTCCAAGATTACCAGGATCAAGGGCAAGACCTTCGGTATCCAGGTCACAATCTTGCTTCTCAAAAGGACATATTTTTCCAACTCCATAAACTCGCGACATTTCTCCCAAGATTTGGTTGTACTGTAGTAAAAAAAAACATTCGTATTGGAAGATTTATTCCCTTAAGTAATATTAATATGTGTAGCATACCCTGATGAGGTCAACGTTGTCTAACGCTGCAGTTCCAACATAGTTCAAAAACTTTAGTAGTCGTTTGGTAGTTTCATTCACGAAGGTTTCATGGTCAAAGAACTGAATGGTCTCGTTCCAAGATTTATAGACAAAGTTGGCCAATTCGATATTAGCCTCGTCCTTTGCTGTGGCTAGCGTATCATTCTGCAAATCCACTTCGTAGTTCCATACCGCTTCTACAGCTATCCGGCTAAGGTTTGATGCTTCAACTTCATAAAGTTCCAGAAACGCTGCAGCGTCCGATTCACAAGTTCCTAGAAAATATAATCTTAATATTCATGCTACCGAAATACTGGAAGAGCTATTCATTTGTGCCCTTAACGTTCCCAAAATGCAGAGAAAGGGATATATTCTAATCCGATTTGTAGGTTGTAATGAAATTAAGTGGGTCTACTATTCGGATGGGTCCTGTATTATAGAAAGTACGGTGTAGATAGTAAAAACGCTAAACGAACCATTGCAATCCTGACGAAGTTGTCCCAAAACGGTTGAACTAAATAGGAGAACTAGACAAATAATTTTGTACCATTTTAGGTAGGCCATGATTGCGTGTTGTTTAAAATAATTTAAGAATTAATTATTGGCTCGTTTGTATTATTTAATTTAATAAAAGTTAGCCAGACTAAACCTATGCAATTGAGTTGTTACTGACACTCGAAATAAGAATGACTTTTAACATAAATATTTTGCCAATGACTCCATCAATTTAATTAACTGATAAGGATTTAACATTCAATTGGGAGGAAGCTTGAATTAAATTTACAAGGTTACAAGACCATCAGAGAGTGAATTGGTTATCGGGAGAAGATAAGGTATAGATAAGGTCGTAAATCCTTGTTGGGGATGGCAAAACCCTGCTGGATTCCATTATTGCTCTTACCGAATATTTCAATATGCAGGAAGTAGTGTAATTTTAAGTGCTTTACATTTTATTGTATTTAAAGAAAATAATATGGCCTGATTAATTTAATTATTTTTTCCCATTACTGTAGAAAGATAAACTGGTTTCCAACCTCTGTTTTAATGCAGCATGAGTTGACAATTTATGCATTTTGATTAGGAAAAAGATGAATATATTTCGGCCTTCAATGAAAGGTTTTATTTCATTAATTTGGAATTTACAAAAGAGGAAGAGTAATTAGAAGGCTAACGATTACGCAAATCAGAGATCCCAACATGTGTACACCACTGCTAGTCTCACCTGTAGTAGGAGAGGGGCCTGTTGTGGTAGGAGTAACTGTAGGGGGAGTGGTGGGAATAACTGTAGGGGGAGTGGTGGGAGCAACTGTAGGTGGAGTCTGACCCTCGAACAAGTCCTCGAAAGCGTTAACTCTCCATTCGTTAGTATAATTATTCGCCTGACGCTCTTCTTTGAGGAATTTCATCAACGGAGCGAAGTATTCCTTAATCGCATTTCCATCCATGTCTCGCTCTCCAATTGCTTCCTGCAGAATGTCTTGCCAGTTTTCGGAAAAGCCTTTGGCTAACATAGTTCTGAGGATTAGAAAAATTAAATTAAGTTGTGTTTTTATAAGTAAATTAACTATATTTTACCTCATAATATCCCCAGCTTCAGTATTGCCATCAAAATCGCAGTTGTAAAGGGGGTTATTTAGGTCTGGGTTTGTTGCGTTGTATTGTCCAGCCGCGATACAGAGTTCCTTGTAGACCTGGAACTGGAGGACGAAACTGACGAAATATCGGATATAAGGTGTGTTACCCGGAACGTGATATTTCGATCCAGCGTCAAAGTCAGCTTCGCTTCTCTTTACTGGTGGAATCACTCCTTGGATCTCGTTTCTAAAATTGTTTGTATCGAAAGCTTCACAAAATGTTTTCTATTCAAGATTTATTTCAATACAGAAAGCCTAACCTAATCTTCATCCATTCATATTGCATGAAATCCTCGGAGATAGATCCATCAAAAAGACCCCAACGGTACTTGTCAATAAGGTAGCCAAAAGGTAGAAAGGCAACCTTCTCCAACGCCTTTTGCATCAAATAATTTATTGTTGTGTTTCCATCCAGTTCTCCATTCTCGATAAGCCCGAGCGTTTTCATATGTTTGGGTGTGGCCACAGATAAGGCAAGGACGTCACCGATCGCCTCATGAAAACCTGCATCGTTTCCGAAATTATATTGAAAAGAATGCCACTGCCGTAGCATATATAAAATAAACTGCTAAAAGGGATGGGTATAAAATAACTCACCCGGGTTAGCTCCTTCCCTAAAAGTGATAGGTTGATCCTTATAATTGAGATAATATTGGATGTGACCCAGTTCGTGGTGAACGGTTATAAAGTCATCTTGATTCACTTTGGTGCACATCTTGATCCTGGACGGATTTTCAGCATATTAAACATCTTAAAATTGATATGATCAACACTGAAAAACAACTAAGGTCTACCGGAAGTCTTCTCCGTCGGAAAAGTCCCAGGCGGAAGCATGGCAAATCATCTCCTTATCTGGAATCCGACTGATAATTCCCTTGTCCCCGTAAGCCATGCTCATATCTTCAAGGCCCATGTCCACGAAAAATTTGTTTGCCGTCTCGAACATGGTCATTACACCAGTCTCATTGTCTCCGTATTTCTTTAAAAGTAATTTAACAAGAATTATTCTAACGATTTCTCTCTAATGTTAATGCAGGCATAGGATTTCCCTAATCCCTAAGGATTGGAGTAGAATTTATTAGCATAAAGATAAACCTCGTACCTCTTTCATGGCATCGGTAACGTCAAACCCATCAGCCCCAGGATACGGCTTCACGAGATCATAAATAGATTCCCAAGTTTGACTCCACATATTTCCTACCATACACAATTATTACTTCCGTTACAATTTCGTTATAAAATAATGGCCTAAATCCTCAGATTCTAACCTAAAAGATGAGCAGGGATGGGGTCAGTGGGGTCGTTGAAGTCGCCGGGATACGTCTGCATAAGCCTGTACCTAACATAACCATACAATTCATCGTAAAGTTCCTTCACATCCTCCCAAACTGTTCCGACCTTAGTTCTGAAATCAACATCTTCATAGTTCAAAAGCCAATAGTCTCCCGTATTTCCAAGACCTATAGGAGTTAACATTTTAAACACTTTTATAACCTTCGGAAATACATAAACTTGTATTATTAAATCATGTTTTTACCATTTGCCACTGCAGCTTTATTTGACAAAGCAATATACTCTTTGTAGGATTCTCTAATAGGTCGACCAGAAGCGTTTCGCCAAGCCTCCCAAACATAAGCTAGCACTTCCGAAGTCCGATTCTTTGCAATTATTTCCTCCAAATCTGTTTTAATCAAGTATTTATAGCATCATGCTTTAAAACCTCGTATTTATGAGCCTGAAACTAGATTTGTATTATTTAAATCCTCCAAGATTACCAGGATCAAGGGCAAGACCTTCGGTATCCAGATCACAATTTTGCTTCTCAAAAGGACATATTTTTCCAACTCCATAAACTCGCGACATTTCTCCCAAGATTTGGTTGTACTTTAGTAATAAAAACAAACATATTGTAAGATTTATTCCCTTAAGTAATATTAATATGTGTAGCATACCCTGATGAGGTCAGCGCTGTCTAACGCTGCAGTTCCAACATAGTTCAAAAACTTGAGTTGTCGTTTGGTAGTTTCATTCACGAAGGTTTCATGGTCAAAGAACTGAATGGTCTCGTTCCAAGATTTATAGACAAAGTTGGCCAATGCGATATTAGCCTCGTCCATTGCTGTAGCTAGCGTATCATTCTGCAAATCCACTTCGTAGTTCCATTCCGCTTCAACGGCTTTCGTGGTCAGATTAGAAGCTTCTGTCTCGTAAACAGCCAAGAAGTCTTCAGCGCAAATTTCTTTAAAATACAGAATGTTTTTATTTAAATCTTTCTGCTATAGAAGCGTCTGTAATTATCCCCGACCTTGGATACAATTTTTAGGGAATCTAATTGGCATTTAGTGCCCATAAATGACCAATACTTTCTTGAAAAATGGTATGTCTGTTGAGGATGCCATGAGTTTCAAAATCGAGGTCGATTCCCGTTTTAATTAAAGCAATGAAAAATGTATATCGCTATAAAATACCTGCCACGCATTCCTCCTGTTGTGTTGAGGCTTTAGCTAAAATTGGAGAAGGGACGATAGCTACTAAAAAGATTGCTAACAGAACCCTTAAAGATGCCATTATTTGGGGTTTTGAAATTAACTTGATGTATTTTTGAAAGCTCCAAAGTATTAGCGACTTCAGTCAGTGAAGTCTCAGGGAAGATGAAAACCCAAAATTTGCATTTGACATCCATAAATTGGATCATTCTTTGCGTAAATGTCTGAATTGGGTTTTATCCAATTAACTGATATGACCTACGTCCGGAGATGTCACGTTAGTTGACAAATAGATAAACGAATTGGCCATGAAATGAGTCATGCACAATGTACTTTAGTATATCTCTTAACTGGAAGAGCAGATAATGACTTAAATTCATAATGGCAAAATCATGTCTGGATTTTGTTAAGGTTGATCAGAATTTGGGACTTTAGCCTTATTTAATTTCCCTGAATTCAAGAACATTATCTTTTATTTGATTGATGACATTAGGTTACATAATTATCACAGAAATAACGCTAATTTATTCCTGTTTCGTTTCTCCTATATGTAAAGTGGAGTGGAGTGGAAGTTCACATTGGAAATAATGCTAATTTCTCAGAAAATTCAAAGCCACTCAAACGGTTCACTTTTATCGTTTTTCTGCGATGTAATTAGTTTTGATAACCCAGATAGTAAAATATCTGAAAGTAGAGAAGACTCAGCCAGTTGGGGTAAGGCTGAAGGACTTAAAAATGCATGGTATACATAAATGTGTTTAGATAAGGTTATTCAAGTTGTCATTGATTCTTGTCACTTTCATCGGTATTTTTATCTTAACTGGAATTTTTACCATCAATAAATTATCCTTAATTTCAATTAATATACCTCACTTTCGCTTACGTTAAACGTATACCTACCTAGGCCTAATTAGGTGATTGCTTTAAGCACTCCATGTCTTGTTGACGTCAACAGTATTCTACTCATACTCAGCTATGGAATAACAGATACATATAACCACAAGGACGCCATAATTCTAAACAATTCTAACAGTGCGCTGAGGTTTAGATTTCTTTTTCAGCGTTAGATCTCTATGTACCACGAAATGACGCTTCATTCTCGACGGTTTGGTAAACTGTTTCCCGCAGACTGGACATGTACGATCCTCCAGATTTGACTTTTGTTCAACAACCGGCTTCCAAAAATTCCGTCCTTCCTCTTCAATAAGATTCTTAGAAATTTTAGCTAAGGAGATGGGAATCTTATTGTCCGCAGATTTAAGTTTTTTGAGAATTGTTTCCTCATATTTTTCTGCATGTTCGTCGTCCGAAAAGTTATCCAAGGATAGGGAAGAATCCGAATGGTGACCGTTTAGCGGATCTCTTCTTTTTGCATTAGGAGTTTTTATCCTTTTGCATGTTGAACCTTCCTTAGTCTCTCCGGTTGTCCTTTTAGAATGAGGGGATTTTTTCAGTTGTGTCCTTAAATTATGAGGTTTTATGGGAGGCTTGTCTAAGGAAACGGACGATGATGAAGCGTCAGAATCCGAGTCTCTGGTCTTTACTTCTACTTTGGGAGTTTTCCTTTTTGTCTTGGGTTTGATGTTCGTTTCTGTAAATTGAAACACTCCTTTGTATCTGAAACAGTCTCGGAAGTAACTATTATTTTTAACTTACTTGCATTGGGATGGTGAGCCCGGATATGGACTGGAATTGAATCAACTCGGAAGAACCCTTTGCCACAAACATCACAATATGCTGCCGGCTCTCGTGCATGTTTCGATTGATAATGCCTAGCATCAAAAAATACGTATTTAGTTTAGTCAATTTAAACACAACATAATGACAATTTTTGTGACAAAAGAAAGGGAAAATACAGAGTAGAGGGTTGTAGAAAAGTCAGATCAAAACAGTTTAAGGAAATTTATTATTTCTGACGAAGAATTGCAACTAAAACGGTACAGGGAAAGGGTCAAAGTTTGTCCAAAAACACAGCAGTATATTTTTTATGTATTAGAATCTCGATAGGATTTAGGGTAAACCTTTTCATAAGTGAAGGTTTATCCAAGATGATTCGGCAGTCTGGATGAGGACAAGTCCGGAGCTCCAACGCTGATTTTATTTTAGTTGCTTTCCTTCTATCCTTCTTTTTACTGAATATTGTGTCTGAAAGGTTAGTTTGGGCTTTAATTACCATTTAATTACATTTCAGCAGAACTTATAATTACACTTTACTTCTTACCATTGATTGTCGATGATTCCTCGAGCGTTTCGACTTTAACCTTGACCTCTTCATTTCCGGTTGCGTCCTCGAATTCCTCAGGCGCTTCAACTTTGACCCTGATCTCTCTGCTATTGTCCCAATTGAGTATTTTATGTTTGGTACTTCCAGGACGACTGCCAATCTTATCTTTACCGATTCTGTCAACGAAATTGTAATCGTACTCATCGCTTGACAAATCCTCAGTTACATTTATTCTTGTATTTAATCGAGAAAGCCTTGAAGAAGTTCGTCTTGTCGACATATTGGTTGTTTTTATGTCTTATCACTGCTTAAAACTAAAATATATTTAAAGATAACAACATGTTTGCACAAAAAACAGAAACTATTCATAGGAAAGTACAACTTTGGCGGAATTGGAAATCGGAATCCTAACATCATGACGACTGGGTTGGGTAGCACAAGAACTGTACACATTATTACAAAACTTGGATTGAACAATGCTTCACAATTTAATGCCTTTTTTGGCACAAAAACCACACCCACAAAGCCTTAAACACATTACTAAAGAATATTGGTAAATGGAGGAGTAATATTTACAAGTTTACTCTGTATACATTCAGAAATAAAGTGGATTTGGTATTTAAAAGAATTAAACAAATATAATTAAACATTAAGTTACGTAAAATTAGAGTTACAAGTTGTTCTACGCTCCTTTGAGCTTGGCGATCATAATTACACCAAGAAATGCAGACATAAACCAGATGGCTTTGTTTAGAATTTTATTAAAAGGATCCCTTCCCTTTGATGAATCCTCCATCCGTTCAATTATTTGTATCATACTGTGGACCATTATTCCATCTATTAAAATACAAAAATCCTGGTTAAAATAGCAATAATAAATAAAAGTTTATAAAAGGATAGAGCTATGATTGTATAGAATGACCTACAGAGTATCATTACAATCAGACTCTCCACTAATAATTGATCATGATGGTACGGAGTAACGATGCTGATGGAGCCGTCATAATTATAGGCTAAGACTGCCGTACCACGGATGTAGTTGTACATTTGGCCCGAGCTCAGCCAGACCAGGATAACCTTTTCACATAAGGAAATTGATAAGCCACATTGATAAGGATTTGAGATAATTTTATGGAGATTAGAGAAGAGCAGGAGTATTTTACCACAACAAGGTATTTGTAGTTCAGGGAAGGGAGATTATCAGGAAACTGATCCATGTGGTTGAGCCACTCCAAACCCCCATTTCTCCAGACAGTAAATATGATCAGGGATAAGGCTGTGAGTGCTAAGGTTTGGCTATTTTGGGATATTCCTCCTTCTTTAGGAAGTATCTTTAGGTTGATCTGCAAAATTATGAAATCTTCAAATGAACTTTGTCTAGGCCTTTGAATTTATTAAAAAATCTACATTATGCATAACTTACAAATACGCCAGAAACGTCCGAAATCCACTTGGAAATTTGAGGTGTTCCGGTAATTCTTTCCTGGTCAAAACGGCCAGATTCATCCAGAAGTTTTGACACAGGGTTGTACGTTTTAGATGAAGAATTCCCGAAATAAAATAGGTTTGGGACGGTTAAATCGATCTTCAAAGCACTCTGGAAAAGTTAAACAATGTGTATGAATCTTCCAAATAAGAATAAGTATAAGTTAATTCTTAAGATCTTGTACCTTATTCGACCATTTTTCCACACCGAGCAGAATGAAGAACATCTCTGGCTTTGTTGAATCCGGCCAAACGACCCGATTCGTACGCTGATTGTAAGCATACGCTTCAGCAACATTGGCAAATCTCCTAAGCGTTTCGGCACACAAGTTGCATCTCTTTTTATCCTTTTGTAAGACAAGCACACAGGCAGAGAAATAATTCCTCGGAGTTCTGTAAACGAGTTCTTGAAACTCAGCGATGGTTAACTTGATAAGCCCAGAAGTGGATTCCATACGGTATTTTTCAAGGGTTCGTACTGCGTTCGCTGATCGACGGCTCCCTTGAATTTTGTCCTCCTAAGTACATATATTAAAAACAACATTCAATATCCCAGTAACCAAAATACAGTAATTCCCAGACAATAGGCCGCGGCCTATGCATGAAAATCCATGTTTTAAAGCATGTTTAACATGGGAGAGGTAACCCTTTTTAAAATGTAAAGGATAGCCTATGGCTTCGGCTTAACTTACCAGTGCGGCCTATTGTCAGGGAAAATAGTATATTTATCTTTGATGCTTACCTCATGTAAGCTCTGACCCTGTTTTGGATATCGTGACCCTTTTTTCGCACAGTGATAACTGCTAGGAAAGCTTAGCGCGGATAAGACGATGATAACCACAATTCTTGGGAATAGCATGGCTGAAGACTATTAAACTTACTTGGCGTTCTAAACGCTACAAAATAGGATGTGAAATGAATGGAGATGAACTTCAAAATAAAAACTAGAGCACCTTCTGCAGAAGAATGCAAAATGCAAATACTGAATTTTAACAAAACGGTCATTAACCTCATAGCATACCATTAGTTTCTCAGTTTAAATACATACCGTATTTATGGTTTTAATTCCCCTGTGGAATTATTAAAAACTGAAAAAAGTCTTCACTAGAGTAAGCTAGGGGGAATTTTTATTCTTACCATGGAAAGGTAGAGGGGAATTATTTAGAGGGGGGGCTAAATTAAAGGGGAATTAAATCCGGAAATACGGTAACCAAAAAGATAAGGGTAATGGTAATGCATAAACAGGCAAGGAGAGATTTCTTTTTAAGTCAGTTTTTTTATTTTAATCAGTAAAGTAACAGAGAATGAAGGGTTGTATCATAGGTTAATTAGTAATTATACAAAACTTGAACAGAGGTTGCATAAAGATTTAATTATCCCTAATTTCACGGTTAATCAAGGCAAACACAAAGAAGTTAAATTATGCTTTACAAACTTGACAAAACGGCTAACGACAATCTAGTATCAGCCATCAGCATTGGTTATCCCAAATTAATTATTATACTTTAACAGAATTGAATAGGAAGTCAAAAAAAGGGTCAAAATAATTTACCCAAGTATTTAGGGCAGAGATGGATCATCCTGTAAGTGTTTTTAGTACTCTACTCCAGAAGTAATTTCAACATCAGGCATACTTTGCCTCAAGTATGTAAGATAGAGTTCTCTCTGAAAAAAATTAAACCATACAACGCACAATTTTAACAAAAACTGTAAGAAGTATTTACTATTGTGAATGGAAGGTTATCGTAGGGTTTAAAAACATATTCTCACCTGTTTGTCCATTGATTTCTGCAACAAAGAAGCAGAAGCCTTCATCTCCCTGCGCTGCTTCCCAGACAAGAGTTTACCTTGGTCAATCTTCTGCTCCGGTTTTCGAAACACGCTGACAATGAAGAAGATGAAAACAACGAACACCACCAGGATAAACACCTTCAGCCAATCCCAAGGAGAAATTCCTGATGCACTTTCCTAAAATTAAATTATGATATGCTCAATATAAAATATGTATTAATAATTAATATTCGTTTCGTTTGAATATATTCATCAACCAGTAATAAACTGAAGAGCTGTTTGATCCACCGGAATCCCACAGTCGCCACAGTATACGGCCACTGGCTTCCGTTTGCGAGAGAGTAGCTAAGCATCGTACTGACAACCATGAACCCCCCAAATACACCATAACGGCGTAACAACTTTTTGCGAAACGCCTCCTCATCTTCCTGTAATATTTTCCCCACACGCTTGAGCAGCCCCCGAATATCCGTTTTCATATTATCCAAAGCATTTTGAACGTTGGCAGCAACAGCTTTCGATATCTCTGTGCAAGTCTCTTCGATCTGATTTACGCAACGGGGTCCTTTTTTATAAGCGTCTGAAAGGAGTTGGGACGGGATGTAGATAGTTGGCATGTCAAATCCAGTCCGATTAATTCCCGGACGCTTGCAAAGCTCTTGGACAATTTGCATCAAAACCTTTTGACGATCTCGGTCATTCCCAGCTTCATCCGCCTTAGCCAAATAAAGACGGAGCTTCCTTTCAGCCCCTTGAGACTTCCATAGCCCTTCAACAATGTCAAGTGTGCGCTTACACAAAGCTTGACCAATAGGGTCAAAGAAAACCAGAATGAGATCAGCCATTTCTCCGAGCATTAGCAGCGTCTTGTTGATATCAAATGGGTAGTTCATGTTCCCATCGACCAGACCAGGCGTATCAATAAAGGTGACGAACTCAAAGTTCTTGGACTTTGAAGACGTAATTTCGGTGACGAGAGAGTTTACAACTCCAGGAATCTTCTTTAGTTTAGACAGGTAAGGAAGAAGTTCCAAGGTTCCTGGTCCTTGAAGGGTCTCGCGACGGGTGCCGTTCATAATCACGTTAATTCGCTGAGTCTCCATTGCAACTCCTGTACGAAGGATTGGCTCGTTGATGTACCAATTTATAAAGCTGCTCTTGCCGGCTGAATGATTTCCAATTAAGAGAACGTTTATCTTCTTCCGGGGTTTCAAAATCTGAGACTTGTAATAAAGATACAAAAATAAAAACACTTATAATTCGAACTATACACTCCATATTTTTATGTCTTTATTAATTACCTCGACGGTAAGGCTCTTTGCAGTGGTCACAATGCCCGGTGTCCCGTAGTATAACTTGTGTATCTCTTTAAAAATCATATCCTTGTCCAATTCAACTTTCGCTAGAAGTTTCAGATTGACCTGGTCTTTGGGTTGACATTGACCTTGACCTCCCCCGTTGTTCCCCTTGCTGTCAGCCCCCATTCCAACTGATGTTGTAGCAGTAGCGGTAGTAGCGTCAGCGTCTAGCTTTTGCTGTGCTGCAATGGACGCGATACTTTGCAGAGAGGTTGATGACGATGATCGCTTGGGAGACGCTGATTTATTCATAGCATAAGAGGAAGAGGAGAGTAAAGGAATAAAGGAGGAAGTCGTATTAGAAACTCGAGTGTTTGTTGTACAAAGCGTAGCTGGAGCGTCTCCAGCCCCAGCGTTACCGTTTCCAGTTCCACTTGTCCTTGACTTGCCCGGTGGTGTGGATTGGAGAACCATCTTTGTACTGTTGGATTTTGAAGTACAAAACATGCGGATTTACAGCTGCCGACAGCTCACTTTATGCTAAAAATACCAAAAGGGGTGTGGTCAAGTTCTGTGCAACAAAGCGTTTAAGCGTTTTATCGCCCAGGATAGGGAAGGGGACAGGGACAGAGGGGAAGGGGACAGGGGAATGGGACAGAGAAGACGATGACGATGACCTTTTAGGACGTTTGAGTTCCAGGAATGAATGCCATTTTGAAACTTTTACTTACCAAAACAATACACAAATTTGCTTGCGGTGTGGCGTGGTTGAGGACGCCAGAACTTTCGTATTCCTTCCGCAATTCCGTTTGTACTTTTCAAAATGACAAAAGTCACAAACTAAACTACAAAAAAACAACTATTTTTACTTTACGTTTTCAAATTCAAAACGTTAGTAAAATCTGCCGTTTTATGCCATTTTATGTCATTTTAATGCAGTTACCTCTCGAACGGGCGGTGTTGGGCGGGATGTATGTATCAGACTTAGACTGCCAGACGGACTATTATATGCAAATGAATATGAAATGGATGGAGGAGGGATTATTATTATTGGGAATAACCTCCTCCTGTTTCATTTCTCCATCTTTCTTCTTATTCTTTTTACCTCATTTCCTTAATCTCCTTATAAAAGTTGCAACACTTTTGTTCCAAAATTATGTTACAAAAAATCACAAAAAGAACAATTTTTGAAACTTTAGTTCCACAATAAAATCCATATTACCAATTTGCAAGATTAGTTAAGAATGATTTCTGGAGTAATCTTATGAAAATTAGGGATGCACAAACAGAAATATATGCTCTCTCATCTCGTCATGTTTCATGCATTTTTTTGTATAATTTTGATTAATTACAAGAACTGAAGTTTGTTGAGCAAAGGAAGATAATATTTATTGTAAACTACTTCAAACATCACAATCATTTTACTGTTTATAACTCTCGAGTATTATAAATGTATATCTGTTTAATTAATGTATTCATCCAATAGGAGTAGAGAGAGATTAGAAACTTCATTAAAGCTGTGGAATAAATAATCGAAAGTAATTAATTAATGTTTATTAAATAATCCCGTTTAAAGGGTTTTCGGATTTAGTTCCTTCCACTGGAAGGGAATATTCCGATTCCGGGTTTTAAATCTTAATATAAGAAGAAGAGATACGTGTTTTTACAATCCAACATTTGGTCGTATTTTACTAGATTTATTTATTATGAAATAGCTACATTTTGTATAAAGACTAGATACAATAATTATTAAAAAAGGTCGGACGGAAACGGTCCACGGTTTTAGTTGGTGGAATGGCCGTGGTTTAACCTTATACGAGTACGAGGAATAAAAAGTACAATACGGATGATGAAATCAGTACAGAAACACACTAGATAACATCCATTATCACGCCATCCTACTGACTTCATACTACTCTATATCCTCGCCCAGACACCGCGGGTTATCTATATAAAAAGGATGTTTGGATCCTATTTAACATGAGGGAGATACCTCTTTTAACATGTAAAATATGTATGTACGACATAATTAACGAGGGCGGTGTATGTATGTATGGGCAATGATTTAAGGTACTTATCCGATGTATAAAAAGATTGTAAAAGGGGGTGTGGCTTTATATATTTTAACCATCTTTTACAAGAGAAATATATTCAACAAATATTAAACCATCTCTAAAGAATATTACAACCATCCCTGCGCCTTTTCTTGCCCCCAACAAGGTCAAGTCTGAAAGGGACATTGGTATCATTCCAGCGATTAGGGTCCATGCTTATTGTAGTAAGGCCACCCCCACTTCCAGCCCCGTACGGAGTTCCATAAGCCCGATTGAAACCCGGGTGATTATGATGAGACGCGAGTATCTGACCGTTTCTCGGATTCATAGCTCCATGACCCAGCAAAGGTTGCTTGGTCTGACCACCCCCACCGCGGAATATATTGTAATGATGATGCTGCTGGATTAACTGGGGGGAGTGGGGGTGGGGCTGGGCGTTGTTGTTATTACCATTTACAGCGTTTTTGTTTTTAGAAAAGAAGCCGCGACGCTGCTGCGGTTGTGGGGGTTGGGGCTGCGGGGGGTGTGTCCCACTTGCAGTTGATGACTTGAGTATCACGGGATTTCTAAAAAGGGCTCGAGAAACAGCGGACCGTCCCTGTTGCTTGTTATTTGATGGCTGGATTTCAAGGAATCCTTTTTTATTATTGGAAGAATTGTTGGAGATGAGGGCAGCGGACTTGGACTTGGACTTGCCCCCTCCGAACAAGGGGGAGTGGAGTTTGTGGCTTAGGAGGGAGGTAGGGTCATCTAGGTCATCTAGGAGGATTGGCCCTTGACCTAGGTCATCTTCTTCTAATGACTGGCTGATCACAGACTGGACGTGGATTTGGCTCAGGAAGGTAAACACGCAGTTTACGTTAAGGTCCTCTTTTACAGAGGTTCGAATTAGTTTTGGGATTCCTAGGGATCTTGCCATTCCTTCCAGATCTCCGCTACAAAAGTGTATATAAAAAGTGGATTAAAATGGGTTCATTTTAATTAAAGGGTTGAGAAGTAATTGATATGAAGTATGATGATAAGCGTAGCAGCATTTGGATACCTGTCTACAACGGCTTGTTTCTGTAGGTCAACTTTATTGGCGACAAGAACCATCGGAATGTCTCCACACTCACGACAAACCTGCAAAAAAGTCATAAAAAATTATGATTTAAGTAGGTTGTTAAAGCCATTAAAGGCCATTTTTTGGGGCCGCATTCCTTTCTACCTACCCTAAGCATGCATTTTCTATGTGAAAGGGGGGCACCGTATTTGTACCACACCC
>JAQFZX010002374.1:0-19505 GCA_034682405.1 Hydroisotoma schaefferi | reverse complement strand
CCTACAGATCTTAAACCAACGGCCCTTTTAAGGGCCACCACTTTATCCCAAGAGCAAAATTAAATATTCACAGTTGAGCCAAGCATACGTAGTTTGCAATGAATTAACCGTACAGAAAATTAGGACGATTCTGTGTCAATGGTAAGTAACTGCTTCTTTTATGTCAACGAAGAATGTCATCACTTGTCGATAAGCAAAGCTGTCTAAGCAGCCATCGCAGTAGGGCTTGTAGGGAAATAACGCAGGTTTCAAAACAGCGATTCATTTAATAAAAAAACATCGCCGAGGGCCTCGGCCTGTTATTTTTGTTTAGGAGGTTAGTTGACTGATGGCAGTTAATCGCTTGAATATTGATGCAAATGAATGCTTTATTGCAGACAGATAGTTTACCTGATTTTATATGCGAATGAAATAGACTGCCTGCCGCCTGCCAGTGAACGCCTATCTTTCTTCTCTACATTTCTCATACGCATTTCCAGTCAGTCAGTACAGGCAATATGTGCTTAGAATTGACAAAAACTAATAAAAGCCAAATACAATTCTTTTGCCAATAATATCGAAACTTACGATGATCGCACTACTAAAGAATATCACTGTTTTGAAACCTGCGATGTTTTGTGTCTGGTTAATTTTGTTCGCGATGTTCTGTGTGGTACCCGGGCTTGTCTAACATGGGGATGGGATAAGGTAAGATCATAGATGCAACCTGCGTGGGTTTAAGGGTACATTGTACACACTGGTTTTTTCATGTACCCACTATAATTGCAGAAATGTCCTATCCTTTACATGTTAATCAGGCTCCTCCCACCCAAACCTCTCTATCCTTTAATGTTTTTTTTACCTCCAGGTACCCATCCACGCATGTGGTTGCGCCTATAGTCAAAATAAGACATCTTGGGATAAGGTATCGTGGAAGGAATTTTAGTTTCGACCCCGTGCAACGCAAGGGGTCTAATTTCTTAACTTCAGCATCTATAAATATTAAACGTTGCATTGTCTTGATTCTGATTCTTGTTTATGGAAGGTAAAAGATTGACATTTCGTGTCATGAGAATTCGTTGATTGTATGTCATGAAGCCGGTTGATCATGCTAATTGTGATAGAAAGTACTTCAAGGACTGACATTAGTTGGGTCGATTAATGGTTTAGTATTGCTCTTAGGAAAATATGGTGGCCCTTAAAAGGGCCGTTGGTTAAAGGTAAGTCAGATCATAAAAGGTGGTGACATTTAAGCAGATTTCTTTTCGGTCTTCTTGGGGAGAAGGACAGCCTGGATGTTGGGAAGGACACCTCCCTGTGCGATGGTCACTCCCGACAAAAGCTTGTTCAACTCTTCGTCATTCCGGATGGCCAACTGGAGATGACGGGGGATAATTCGGGTTTTCTTGTTATCTCGGGCAGCGTTTCCAGCCAACTCCAAAACTTCAGCTGCCAAATACTCCATAACTGCGGCCAAGTAGACGGGGGCTCCAGCTCCAACTCGCTCAGCGTAGTTTCCCTTCCTCAAAAGTCGGTGGATACGTCCAACGGGGAATTGGAGTCCAGCACGGCTAGATCGGGTCTTTGCCTTTCCCTTCACCTTTCCTCCTTTACCTCGGCCTGACATTATGGATAAGTTGGGATTGAACGACTCAAGTGGCTTCAAATTGCAAAAGCAAGCGTATGATGGTTTAATGAAAAGAACAGCTTGTTTATAAAGGATTTAGATGAGTAGAAGGGTGAGTTTGATGAGATGCTTTAGATTTAGTATGGGTAGAAATAGAGAGAAAGGAGGAGCTTAAAATTGGAGGGTTCCAAAACCCAATCCAAAGAGAGAATGTCTACTCACCCAAACCATATAAATATGTAGTGGATTCAGATATTGTGTACCAGAGTGTTGATGTCAAACGTTAGATATACAACTTACAGAGCAATAAATCTACTTGCTTAGAAATGGCACGTACCAAGCAAACTGCGCGTAAATCCACGGGAGGAAAGGCCCCACGAAAGCAATTGGCAACAAAGGCGGCTCGTAAGAGTGCCCCAGCGACGGGAGGAGTGAAGAAGCCGCATCGATACCGACCGGGTACAGTTGCCCTTCGAGAGATCCGTCGTTACCAAAAGAGTACTGAGCTCCTCATCCGAAAACTCCCATTCCAACGGCTCGTGAGGGAAATCGCTCAGGATTTCAAAACGGACTTGCGGTTCCAGAGTTCGGCCGTTATGGCTCTTCAGGAGGCGTCCGAAGCCTACCTCGTCGGCCTTTTCGAAGATACCAATCTGTGTGCCATCCACGCCAAGCGGGTCACCATCATGCCCAAGGACATCCAATTGGCCAGACGAATTCGAGGAGAGCGTGCCTAAATAACCCGGAAATTGATATTATGTGACAACCCATTTTAACCAACGGCCCTTTTAAGGGCCACCACTTTTTACGGAGAGCTTAAACGTCGTTTCAATAAATTAGGGAGGCGGTTGTAAAATAATGATAGCATGGCATGCATTTAATGGCTTTTAAACATCCTCTCCCACCAGCAGCGGAGAGAAATGCCGTATTACCCGTTATAATTTCCCTCAGTATTAATTACCGTATTCTCGAATAGTGGCCCCCCACTAATCCCCCCATAAGCCCCCTTTAATTGTATGTTAAATTTGACCCCCATAAAACTGAACAAGTAATTAGAAGCCCGGGCCGCTATTGGGGGATAGAACTTAGATAGATTGTACTTGGAAGGAAAGAATTAAAAATTATATTAACATATAAAGAAAAAGATAGGACTTTTAGTATGGAAAGGTAGGGGGAATTAAATTGGAGGGAGGAGGGGAGGCAGAGATTCGCCTTGGAAGTCTAGAGTCTAGACACACCAACTTGTCCAAAGGGGAAAAGTTGGTTGGACAATCTCCATCGTCGTCTATCAAAAACCTGAGTGATTTTAACATGTATGTTTCAAGAATGAACCATTATCCCTACCTTTTGCTAACTCCACGACATGCCCTTCGAAGGAAATGGTGGCCCTTAGAAGGGCCGTTGGTTAAAAGAAGTGAGGCATTTATCCGAGTGATTATTGTGTCTTTGGAGCAGCTTTTGTCGGTCCGGTTTTTGGCTTAGCAGGAGCCTTGGTGGTCATTGTCTTGGGGGCCTTCACCGGTAATTTCTTTGCAGCAGGAGGCGCCTTTTTGGGAGAAACAGGTTTCTTAAGACGGTCCGTTGGTTTAGGAGGAGCAACAGCTGGTTTCTTCACCGTAACAGCCGCTGGCAACTTTGGTTTAGCAGCTGCGGCTTTTTTAGGGGCAGCCTTAGGCTTAGCGTCAGCGATTTTAGCTACCGTGGTCGTGTCTTTGGAAGCCAACTTGAAGGATCCAGTGGCCCCCGTTCCCTTGTTTTGGGTCAGCTTTCCGGTTTGTACAAGTTTGACTATAGCTTTTCGGATGAAGGGGGCTAGCTTGTTGGCATCGACTTTGAAGACGTCCGTGATGAACTTCTTGATTGCCCGTAGAGATGACCCTTTTCGCTCGTTGAGTTTACCGACGGCTTCCAAGACCATGACGAGTGCTGGGGGATGAGCTGCAGCTTTCCGGTCACTCTTCGGTTTTGATGGTGCAGGTTTCGTTGCCTTGGCCTTGCGTGCCTTCGATTTCTTGGGAGATGCAGCTACTGCTGGAGCTGCAGGTGGTGTGACGATTTCGGTAGACATGGTTTTAGAGATGGAGTTTGAAGAAAGTTAAGCAATTATTGAAGCAAAGAGCTTAGAAACTGTGTTTAAATTTCTGTGAGCAGTAAGCGTTAATTATGGGAAGAGGGACTTTAAATAGGTGGGTGCGGACGCAAAGAAATGTATCTTACTCTTTTCTACTCACTCTTCTACTCATCATGACAAAATTTTTACTTCGATTTAGCTAGTTTTTGAAGTTTTTGAATGCTTAATATATTTTGCTGAGATGGAATATTTAAGAAAACAAGGATTTACGGATGAAATTATCGGAAGTTTGTGTCTTTCATGTACCGTATGCATGCTTATGTGGGTAACAACATAAATTTGAGTGACATCTTTCCTAATACTTATCGATGAAACCCCCTTTTTGGATAAGGTAAAGGATAACATCATAACCACACTTCACTCACACTATGCCTATTGTTTTAGCTATAATATTTATTAAACCAGTAAAAAGCTAATGAAAATGCAAAGAGGCACGTTGAGACAGCTACAAATACGCAAGAGAAAACTACTACCCGTTTGAGAATTCTGTGTCGTCCGCTCTCACCTTCTTAAACCATCTCACTTGGTTATTTTGCATCACAATCTGTATACCTCTACAGCTGGGATTAAACGTTGTAATCACAATCTTTATCGAAATCCAAAATGACTGGTCGAGGAAAGGGAGGGAAAGGTCTTGGAAAGGGGGGAGCGAAGCGTCATCGAAAAGTCCTTCGTGATAACATCCAAGGAATAACCAAGCCTGCCATCCGTCGTCTGGCCAGACGAGGGGGAGTGAAGCGTATTTCTGGGCTTATCTACGAAGAGACCCGAGGAGTGCTGAAGGTGTTTTTAGAAAATGTCATCCGAGACGCTGTAACCTACACGGAACATGCCAAGAGGAAGACCGTCACTGCCATGGACGTCGTTTATGCTCTCAAACGACAGGGACGTACCCTTTACGGATTCGGAGGTTAAACACCCCATTCCATGACCCAATCTCAATTGATCTCAACCGTTGACTACTGTATCATAACCAACGGCCCTTTTAAGGGCCACCAAACGTTACAAAGAGCTAAATAAACAATCACGAAGAAATGCGTTACTGTACAGAGATTCAATCCGGTGGTCTATAGATTAGGTTTCGTAAAGGCAAAATGGAAGGTTATCCGATGTTAATTCTCAACATAATGCATTTTTTCAAGTAGTATTTAAATTTAAATCTGAAAAGCTAATGGAGTGGATGTGGCTTATTAATTAATATCGCAAGTCGCACTCATTGTGCTTGAGCTAACGGATTTTATAGCCTGGCTCTGGCTGGATAAATTCTAAACGATGGATGCTTTCGCCTATATTTACGGATTCATTTATTATTATTTTACAAGAATATTAACTTAATCCGGTTAATCTAGCGAATGAATAAACATCAAAGCGTATCATAAAAAAGACAGGTGCCGTTTCTCCGAGAAGAGGAGTGAATTAGTGAAAGCGTATGCCCTTACCTGCATCAAACGGATGTGTAAATTCTTGTTTTTTACCGGTACCTCTGGAAGTATAGGCGCAACCACGATCCAATCCAAACTCTAAAGGTAAAAACTTGGTCGGACAATCTCATCGTCTAGGGGGTAACATTGGGGCAAGGGGTACAAATAGCATTATGATAGGAGGGGTTATGGCTTAGGCCAAGCCTGTTTTACATGTAAAGGAATTCCTTTCCGGAATTCTAGGGGTTACACTGGAAAACCAGGGAGGGGGTACAATGTCCTCGTACCCCTAATGGTTGCGCCAATGTCTGGAAGCGCGCCTAAAATTACCTGAAAAAATTCATAAGCCCCTTTAATGAATGCATTTAATGGACTAGAAACCTCCTTGGTGCAGCTAGTTGAGCCTGTCTAAGCCTTACTTCCTAGTGCTTTCTGACAAGTTGGTGCAGGCAAAGCCCCCACACCCCCTTTCGTTCCCCTAATTCCCGTTCCTAGCATAACCCATGCTTGAGTTATCGGGGACCCAGGCGGACCCCAGACAGACGGACACACGACCGCCGTGAGCCCATGGCCATAAGCCCAATTGACTTGACTGGGCTAAAAACTGGCCTACTTCCCCAAAAACAATTCCCCAAATTTCCTGAAAATTACGCCTAAAAATATGTCGAGCAAATACGCGATCCCGCTACAAATTAAAGCTGACATAAATCCGAAATCCCTCTCCCTCATTAATAATTTGCCTTTTAGACCTTACGTCATTCAAGAACCACGAATTTAACTGAATGAGGGAACAATTCTACATGCACCATCGCCATCTATCTCAAAGCACATAACCCACCTTGACTGCGAAAACTCCGCAATCGCCTTGCGGTTACTCAATCTTTAACTCATCATTTTTGCGAATCTACTCACTGCTTTTATATAAAAGCTTTTGGTACAGACGAAATTGTTCAACACGATTTTTCTAGTCCGTCAAGAAGAAATTAGGTAAAAAATAATTACTCTAGTCCAATCTCCAAAGATCCCAGAAGCAAACTACTCGACAAACCTCCATCCCACCATGGCTCCCACTTCCACCAGCAAAACAGTAAGAAAAGCGTCCGGCAAGAAGGCCGTCTCCGTGACCAAAACCAAGAACATCACGAAAGGACCCGCACCCGGCAAGAAGGTCCGAAGGAAGAAGGGAAAGCAATCCTACGGAATCTACATTTACAAGGTGCTTAAGCAGGTCCATCCCGATACTCGTGTGTCCTCCAAAGCCATGTCCATCATGAACTCTTTCGTCAATGATATCTTCGAGCGGATCGCTTCCGAAGCGGCCAAACTCGTCAAGTACAACAAGAAGAGTACGATAACCTCTCGGGAGATCCAGACGGCCGTCCGGCTTATCCTTCCTGGTGAATTGGCCAAACATGCTGTTTCTGAGGGCACCAAGGCCATCACCAAATTCACCTCTTCAAATACAAACTAAATGAACCGACCTTCCTTATTATCAATGATTACTGGAACCTAACCAACGGCCCTTTTAAGGGCCACCATACATTCCAAAGAGCAATTAGATGGGGTCATGAAGATGTGAACTATTCTCTTAATTGCTGTGCATGTTATCTTATGATTTATGATAAGAGCTTATCTGTTGGTCAAGGTCAAGCTAGAAACAATTACAGCGACAGCATGATAAGATTTAAGATGACCTAACGCTAGCGCATTGTCATACCTGAGAAGCATATGCAGTTTGGCTTTGGTTTGTGCCATGTGCGAGGAAGCATGCCATTTGCCATACCATGGAGTTTGGTCCATTTGTAATTTTAATACCCGGCAGTTTTTGCATCAATGAAATATTTTTGGAACTTTCTTCGTGATAAAAATTGGAAGAAAGATGTCTTTTTCATGTGCCGGTAAAAAGTTACTCTTTTCTATCGGATGGCGTAGGTCGGGTTCCAGGTCATTTGCATCAGCATCGTCGGCCGTACTACTTTCCAGAGGTTTGTTTGTTATTTCTATCGTTTTTTAGATTTTTTTACACCTTTGTTGTCGATCTAGATTTTGAGCGTTTCTAAACATTTTATTATTTATTAAGGTTATCATGAAGTTATTTATCGCTAAGCTTAATCCTTCGGGAGTAGTTAGTAGTTGGGTGTGCTAGGGTTAGTAATTGATTTGACGCTCGCTCGGTACGGTCATGTAAATTGCTACTTTTGACACTTTTAGGAGGAGTCGTTGCTGCAGCTAATACTTCGGGTTATCGTAATGCTGTAAATATTGACAAGCACTTCTTGAGGTCCGGACCATGTTCGAATTCGACAGGTAATGGAGGACTTCTATTGAACGGGTGTGGTCGAAGGTGTCAGAACCAAATTTTAAAACGTGGATTAGTTACCAGCAGCGTGTATAGTAACGAGGTTCGTCCGGAAGAAACCGCATCGACATCGCCTTCCAGCAGCTCCAGCGCAGATGATGATTACAAAAATATTATTAAGAATGATGAAAAGGGAACTGGTGAGGGCATATGCAAAAATATATAGCTGATTAAATGATAGAAATATGAGCAATTTATTTATTACTCTTTAACTAATTCTTCTCAGGAGTTGCGGAGAAGCGAGAATTCCAAGCGGAAACCAGGATGCTGCTGGATATTGTGGCGAAATCTCTGTATTCTGAATCTGAGGTTGGAATTTAAAACAGTTATTTTATACTTAACTTCCGTTATAATGAGTGATACCTTAATGTGTCGGTTTACATTTTATTGCTAGATCTTTATACGTGAGCTAATATCTAACGCAAGTGACGCTCTGGAAAAGTTTCGATACCTTTCTATGTCTGGAGAAGGTTTGGATGCGGCTGACAGGCCCACGGAAATTCATTTAGCGACAGATAAACAAAATCGAACTTTCACCATTCAGGTAAACGTCCATAAGGAGTAACATTGTTTGTCTCTTTCTGTATCTGTAATTAAATGCACATTCTATTGGTTTAGGACACGGGCATAGGGATGACAAAAGATGAGCTAATAGACAACCTCGGTACTATCGCTAAGTCTGGATCCAAAGTAAATATCTAAATCTAATGCCCAATGACTGCTCGTGATATCTTGGGCAATTTCTGATCCAGGGAAGTATTTTTCTGACGTCTCCTTTTGAATGTTTTTAGGCCTTTTTAGAACAACTAAAACAAGCTAAAGGAGTGGATCCTGGGTCGATCATAGGACAGTTTGGTGTGGGTTTCTATTCCGCATTTATGGTAGCTGATAAAGTTGAGGTTTATACTAAGTCGAGCAAACATGGCTCGGTAGGATATAAATGGGCCTCAGATGGGTAAGCTAAATGAAGTATTGGCATTTATATTAGAAATATAATTCTGAAAATGTTTTTTACGTTTTTAGAAGTGGAGAGTATGAGATTCAAGAAGCCGAAGGCGTTCAAAACGGTACTAAGATTGTGTTACATCTCAAGACAGATGATCGTCAATTTAGTGACGAAGAAACTGTTTTATGTAAGTTTTAAATTTTAAAACGTCTGTCTCTAGGCATGCTAACTATGAATTATTTAACAGTATATTGTTTTTGTCCCCTGTAGCTGTTGTAAAAAAGTACAGTAATTTCGTTGGAAGCCCAATATTCTTAAATGGACGACAAATTAACACCGTGCAGGTGGGTTGGTGGGTATTTAGTAGTAGTAGTTAGTGCAAATATTGAACGGTGCTTTACTGTACGGTTATTGCAATTAAAATAGTTAACGGATTTACAATTTTACAATACTTTTGTTTGCAGGCTCTATGGCTAATGGACCCGAAGAAAGTTACTCCAGAAATGCACGACGAATTCTATAACTTTGTTGGAGGTGCATACGATCGTCCAAGGTTTACATTGCATTTCAGCACGGATGTTCCTTTGAATTTGAGATGTGTACTGTATGTTCCTGAAGGAAAGCCAGGTAACGGGTCTAGGTTAGATGTTGGATTTTGAAGAGTCAGATATTCCCATAATTTATCATTGTCATAGGTCTGTTCGATATGAGTAAAGATGCCAAAGTGGGAGTAAGCCTTTACTGTCGCAAAATAATGATCAAGAGCAAAGCGGATAACATTATTCCTAACTGGTTGAGGTTTCTTAAAGGTGGCTTAACATTACCATTGAATGATTCAGTATTAGATATACTTTGTGGTGTACCAAGGTACTAAAATGTGAATTTGACAACTTTAAGGTGTCGTCGATTCTGAAGACATTCCACTTAACCTGAGCCGTGAACTTCTGCAAGATAGTTCTTTAATCAGGTTAGACGACTACTAGTGTGTATTATTGGCTTGACGTTTTTTAATCATTAGTGTAATCAAATTTTATGGATCGGACTTTTTCAGAAAGTTGAAAACGGTAGTTATTAATCGAGTTCTAAGATTTCTTCTTGATAAATCAACGAAGGAACCAGAATCGTACGCTAAGTTTCTTACTGATTACTCAATATTTCTGAAAGAAGGAATTGTTATGGAACCTGAGCAAGTACTGAAGGTGAGGAGTTATTTTTGAAATCATTGACATTCCCTTTCTTATTTCTTTCTAATATTTTCAGGAAGAGATAGCAAAGTTAATCAAGTTCGAATCATCAACTAGACCGTCTGAAGAGCTGGTTAGTTTACCAGAATATATCAGTCGTATGCAACCAGCTCAAAAAGATGTGTTCTATTTGGTAGCACCTAGGTATTCTTTTTTGTTTTTATAGCCAGCTTCAAATGTTCTATTATACAGTAATTAGTAATTAAAATAATTATATTGATTTCTTTGTGTAGTCGAGAGTTAGCTGAAAGATCTCCCTATTATGAAGCAATGAGAGAGAAAAATGTCGAAGTTCTTTTCTGTTTCCAACCTTACGATGAAATGGTGTTACTGCAATTAAGGCAGTTTGATCGAAAACCTTTAGTTTCAGTGGAAAAAGAAATGAGGCAGACGAAAGATGATTTAAATCTTGATGCTCTTCGTAAGAAATCTATGTATTCTATGCCATTCATTTGGAAGTCAAAATTCAACTAATTTATGCTCTTCGATCTCATATCCAGCTTTAGGAAGTTTAGATAAGCAATCCGCTGAAAGCCTTCTTTCTTGGTTACAAAGTACTTTGAAAGGCCGAGCTCAGTCTGTAAAGTTCACCCAGAAACTGGAAAACCACCCGTGTGTAGTAACGGTAGAAGAAATGGCTGCTGCAAGACACTTTGTACGGACCCAATTTGCTCAGATGACTCCAGAAGCCCGTTATTCTATTTTGCAGCCTCGGTTGGAATTGAACGTGAAGTATGAGCATCAATTTAAATAGTTGTTTAGTCGATCGAATTAAACTCAAATTTAATAATGGTTTTCTCGCTATAGACATCCCTTGATCAAGAAAATGAGTACTCTAAAAGACTCGGAGCCTGAATTGGCAAAGATGTTAGCGGATCAGGTACTAAATTACCATTAAATGTAAATCTTAGTTGTCCAGAATCGTCGTTTTAAGAAATTTTAACGTATTCATTTCAGCTTTTCGCCAACGCAATGGTGACCGCTGGACTAGAAGAAGATCCTAGAATGATCGTGAATAACCTGACCGAACTATTAACCAAGGCATTGGAGAGACATTGAAATTTGAATGTTTCTGAAAGACGTCGTCATACTACGTACTATAGACTGGTAACCTACTACTTCAACTATATTATCTAACGTTAAATAGGGTTACCATAAAAAGTAAAGTTGGAGTTTAATTCAATACTTGAAATTAACTTTTTATTTATTCTTTTGACATTCTTTGACAGTCTATGTAATAGTTATTTAGTTGAATAAAACTTTGAATTAAATTTTTTCTTAAATATTAACATTTGTACAAAATATTGCGAAAATTAAATTAAAGTAGTAATAGGCTTTAACGCGGCACGACTAATATCCTCAACTCGAGGTCACTTCTCACTGACCGGCCATTATTGACGATACTGCAGTATCAAACCGTCTAAGGAAAAGGAACATTTAAAAGTTTAATTTACGCTACCGTTTACATTCATTTTAACAAATATTACTTACTTTGATGATATCTCAGTGCCAGGGAGGTAGAATGGATTTGACATCAGATCACAAAAGGCTTCGTGAAGTTTCCGAAACATCTGTATTTAATCCATGATATAAAGACAAAATTCTCTGATTTTGGATACTTAACCTAACACTTGATCCGGAAATTAGTGCATTGTGCATTCGTACTTACCATAATTATTTATTGCTCAAGTACTCTTTTTACTAAAAGATCAAACTTACCATTCGAATATCGTTTTCTCTAAGAGGAATGCTTGTTTCTTCTACAATGATTACAAATTTAATTTTCGTATTTGTCATATACCCATACCTGTAATATAAAATACACGATTAAATAAACATGCCCTATAATTAATAAATGACACGGAAAGATCTAGATATTTCCCTACACTTTATATTCTTCCTGAGCAGTAAGTGCCCCGAGGTAGAGTTCCCTAGTAGTAACTTGTGATCCATCCCCAGAGCCCGCTCCCCCAACCACAGACGTTCCTAGAGAAGTATTCCCTTTGAAGGCTTGGTGAGCCCCACTGGAGCCAAGTTGAACCCTCTCATCAATAATATCTAACGCTGAACTAACAATAAAACTGTATTGCAGGTCAGGTCCATCCGTAGCACTGCTTATAATGTCTGAAGACGAAGTTATCTGCCCGCCTGTCGAAGAACCATCCTCAGCCTTCCGTCTGCATTTGAAAAATAAAGGTCCGTTCTGAAATATCATCCAAACAAAAACAAACATATTAATCGAATAAAATTTTTTTGAAAGGTTAAGTAAAAATACTACTTATTCGTTATTCCTGTTTAAAATTACAGATCAACCTACATCTTTTCCAATAACGGCGACACAAACAGCCATCTCTGTCTAATCCTTTCTTGTAATCCTATTTAATTCAGATTCCAAACTTGACAGGACTGACCAAGATAAGCTTCATTTCATCCTGTCATCGTCATGTCATCTCGGACAAGATTTCCAAGTTATCTCTCACCTTCAACCTCTACGAAACCATTTCAATCTTCGTTAAATTACTCGGTTATTTGATATTTATTCGTTGTATATATGTATTTCCCGTTTTAATTCCCCTGGGGCTTTATTATTTCAAATGAAAAATTAGAAATTCTATTAACATGGAAAGGTAGGGGGAATTAAACCGGAAAATACGGTACTTTTTGAAACTTGTATACCCAATCTAACCGTGTTTTTTATCCTCCAGTCGCTGGTCCTTAATCTCGGTCTATTCACTGTACTATTGCAAAATATCACCCGGATTTCAAGAAAACATCGCAAAAACGATGAATTTCGATCAATCCCTGTTTCAATTTTTAAGAGAAAATCCTCCAAATCTTCTCTGTCCATCCACTATTTCCAAAATATCACCCGGATTGTTTAAGAAAACAGCTGAAAAAACGATGGATTTCGTTCAATTTCTCTTTCAATTTTTAAGGTAAAATCCTCCAAATCTCTCAAAACTCGGACACATCCTTTTATTTTGTGTCTGTGTATTTTGTGAGTCGCGGTGGTGTGTATTTTTGGTGTGTATTTCGTGTTTGAATTGTGTGCTTCCTTCCCTGCAGGATAATTTAGTGGTGAAGTGTGTAGCATTGGAAAAAGGGAAGGCTTTCCTGCAATCAGTTGTTGTTCTTTCTTCTGGAGGGGAATATCAATCCTTCTTTTACAATATTCCTCGTTTTTTACAAGAATGCTGCATGCCAGCCTCCATTTCACCACCAAAACCCTTATTTTTAACTACTAAAAACGTCAATTAATTATAAAACTTTGTTGGATGCTGAGTAATTTGGTGTAAGGTTCATTTTGTAATTTTAAGTTGCATGCAAATCGAAACCGGTATTGAATGAAAGGCGGAGGGTGGTTGTTTGGGGATTGGATTTGGTTCTGGAGTTTGGAAGCGTTGCTAAAAAAATATTTATATTAATTGAGTTTGTTGTTGGTTTGTCTTGTAGGAGAAGGCTGACAGGGATATTGTAAGTGGTTTGAAGAAGGACGGGGACAGGGCTTATCGGGAAGGATTTCTGCCACGGAGTGGATAAGAAAGGTTATCTGAGGAGGGGTTGTTGCTGCAAGTTCGAGTGGAGGGTGAATACAGCGGTTTATAGCTTGAAACGGAAACGGAAGGATACTACTATGTAAGTTATTTTTAAAGTTTAGTAGTATTATTATCTATCTTATTCAAATTGTCAAGGGGGGTATGCTAAAGATGCTGATGGATGTTTTTATTTTGTGGATTTGCTTTAGATTGATTTTGGACTGAAAGGGAGGAGCGTTGTAAACTGGAGGAAGAGTAATTGAGCTTTGGTTACGAAATTTTGGGTCACTACTTACTTAGAGAGGTAGAGCGGGTGACGTAGTTTAGCCCGTTAAGTATGACGCTGGCCGAGTGTGTCCATCGCCTAATGGCACTAGAGGAAGAGGTTACTTTTTTGAGGTATAAGGTGGAAGAAGATGATAAATGGAAGAAGAGGATGGAGGGTTGGGTTAAATCTCGATTTGGTACGCTTTGCTAAAACTTAGTAGAAAGAAATAGTTCACTTCTGATTATGGATTGGATTGTGAAATTATTACCGTCCTTTTCCACAGATTTTAACCTTATTGAAGAAACTTCTGATGAAGAGGACGATGATGACAAAAGTTTGCCAAAAACTGAGGAAAATAAAGGCATTCCTTCAAATATAGCATCAGCAGTTGTAAGACCTACTACAAGGTCAAGCACTGTAACCAGTAACACGAATAACGTGTCTAATAAGAGTAGTACTAGAAGTAGTAGTACTTGTAGTAATAGTGAAACGAAGGTGGACCCTGTCCTTGAAAATAACACTGACACGAAGAGGGAGGAACAGGAAGAGGAGGATGAGGACGATGACGATATCCATTCTATGCCCAAGCTTAAACGAAGCGACAGAGCAAGCAGCTCATCACCTGAACGCGAAGACGTACAACCGGAATTAAGAGAGTTCAATCTGAAAGATATTGAATTCGAATATGTTCAACCAGATATTGAAGCAGCAGATTCGCCACTGAAAATTGATGAGAAATCTGACGAAAATAAATGGGAATCTTTGACAAGCGGTTTAGTTGAGAAAAATAACGTTGACGAAGACGATGAAACTGATAAATATGAGGATGCGGATATTAACGAAATATGGGCTGGGGAATTGGATGAGGACAAAGCGGAAGTAGACGAAACTCCACAGGACGAGGATATGCAGAGTTACGATGAGGATCTTGACGATGGTTGGGAAATTGACTGTGATGAAGAGGATGATGATTCTAAGTTTAGAGTCGTTGGTATGTGGTTTTCTCCGTTGTAAAACTTAAAATGGAAAAATCGTTTCTGGAGGATTTGTTAGTTTTGATAGAGTTTGATATTTTTAAACAGGATATGCTGACAGTGCTGAGGACAACGTTAATGAAAGCCTACGGACGAATGATGAGCTTGAGTATTACAGGAAACCTAAAGCCAGCATTAGTAGCGCCATGAGTAGCAAACCTGGACCCTCTAGATTTGCCTTGGATGCGGATGAACTGTATCGTAATGCATTTGGTAATTCAACATATGCCTTTTCATTTTGTATTAATTTTCCTTCCGGGGTTGGCCAATTGTTTGTTTTCCTTTTTAGTCTAGTCTACTTTTACCGTTTCTACCGACTGACTATATTATTTCTATTTCTCGTTCTCTGTTGTGATTTAGTTAGATTTTAAAAGATTTGCACGCAACAGTAACGTTTCAAATGCTTGAAATGTTACTTTTTAATGAACGTCTTAAGAATGTTACTTTTTAATAAACGTCTTAAGAATGTTAGGCTAAATGGAACGGTGTTCTTATTCTTAATGCTATATTTATATGAAGCCTGAAATAATTTTGAGTTATTTGTGTCTTTTAGTGTTGTATTTCTATTTTTTTTAAATCACTCACAAATAGCATTCAAAGTTACAGTGTAGCTCAAACCCGTTGCCCGTTGTATTCTTGCGTATTTTAAGCTAAATTAGGTAATATTCTTGTAAAACAAGCACTAAATCGACCTTAATTGTTTTTCAGAACATCCCATCGTCAGACCTCCTTCGCCTGCTCAGCCTAAGCCTCAACCAACAGTAGCATCAGCCCTACTAAATATGGTTAACCCAAGGATTGTGCTTTGGAAGGGAAGGATGGCTAATTTGTCGGTTATGTCAGGAAAGACGGTCAATCCATCAGCGATACAAGGAAACATATTGCGTTCCAAACCGTCAATATTGTCTGGGAGCAAACCCAAAATTAGTCTCGCACACCTAATGAAAACCGGACCTGGGGCTCAAAGCTTGCAGCAAAAACGCTTACAAATGAATTTAATAGCACTGAAAAAGCAAATGTTACAACCACAAGGTAGCAACATACGACCCAACTGTCCAGAATGTGCTAAGCCCTTCAATACCCCTGCTGAAATGTTAAGGTTAGAGACCCAACCCAAATCCACCTACCTAAAGTCTTTACAGTCTAATATATAGCGATAAGTCTAAATGTACCAATTGGTTTTTAAGGCATCGGAGAATCCACACGGGAGAGAAACCTTACAGATGCTATTTGTGTGAGTATTCGACTTCATTTAATGGCGATTTAGTTCGCCATTTAAAATCTCGCCATCCTGGTAGTGACCCTTACGTTTGTCACATTTGCGGGTTTACCTGTCAGGAACTTGCTAATTTCAGCGATCATCGGCGTCGAAGTGCTCATGGTGGTCGTAACAAAGCTATGAATATAACCAGAGAACAGCATATTGCTCTTCATGGCACGACCTGCTGAAAATTGAATTGTTTGGACAACCTTTATGGCGTCGTATAATTGACATTATCCTGATGGGATTTTATTTTAACTACGACTTCGAATAAGACTACTTTTCCTTATATTTCTTCTACTGTTAGATCTCGATATTAAAAGGTTCATCGTGTACTGCACTTGCAATCTTACTGTCAACTGTTCGAAAATTATATAAAGTTAGTTTGTTTCCCATAAGTTTTAAGTAAACTCTAAAATTTCCCATTGTACAGGTAGTATTGGGAATTGAAAACGTTCATCCTTTTGTATCTGTGGTTTGTGGAGTTCACTGTAGTGATAACTCATAAGAATTCAGTGTGTTTAAACAAGTTCGCACTTAAGGAGCAAAATAAATGTATTTGTAAGTTACAAATTGGGTGGATTATTTGCCGATAGTGTAATCAAATCATGGTCAGAAATGTTCTTTTGTAGGTGTATGGAGTACCTATATAATAATAATATGAAAGCATTCAATTCTTGTTTATGCCTCTTTCAGCCGAAGTAGTCATCAAAGGTTCATAGTTCCGGGTCTGTTACATGATCTATCCTCAATCATTTTCATAAATCTACATATAATTACTTCAATAAACACGTGTCGATTCAATTCAAAATTTCTGAATTTACAGTGAGTAATTGGCACATCTTGCGGTTGGAGAATTGAGAATGGCGTATGTTCCCCAAGTCGTATCGTTTCCCATCTAAAAAACCATTATCGGTCTCTAACCTTTTCGTACTATACTTCTATACTTGGATGCCAAAAGTGGGCAGTCTAGCGTTGGGTTGGGTGGGTTCATGGCTGCAGTAAAGCATTTCTTGTTCACTTTCAAATACTTGTTGGCAAAGCGTAGAGAAAGAATACTTGGCAAACAGTAGAGTTGATCCCATCCCAATCCCAAATGACAGGATTTAGTATTAGTAGGATTAGAGATAACCGTAGAGGAAGGTATCCCTTTGTGCGTGATGTTTTTTATTGAAACCTAAATTGTTGTAATTAGGACTGTTTACAGGCTTCTTAGAAACAGTCAATTTTAGACCGTCAAACCTTTACCTTATTTATTTCCCTATTTGCCTTTCTTAATTAAATGATTTGTGACACATAATTTGACAAAACTTAATCCGCCTGTTGAATTTTGCGTACACGATGATTTAAAAAATATTTTTAAACCGTGTTTAAAAAGTTAATGGCTTGCATTTTTTTATTCAGGAAAGTTAATCAGAGGTCAGAGATGACCTGGTAATAAATGTCACATTCGAATGTAACAATGTATATTTCCACTGACTGTTAGTTATAATCGCCCTTTCTTTCTTAATTAATAAATTTATAAATACTAGCTCCGATTGATACCAATTTAGGTCAAACATGTAAGCTTTATTGATAAAATGTTGGCATCATTTCCCATTTCGTTGGACTTGAAGTTAAAAATAAAATCATAACTGTCAGACACGTCACGCCAGTAAACTGACATCTTCATCACTTTTATCTGAACCTACTACTACCCTTACGAAATTCCAATTAATAGGCGTCCCTTACGATGAACACGTCAATGTCCCTCCCCGCAGTGACCATAACGTGTCTATGGTTCTCTGCAACGGTAATATCATCCCCGTCAACAAGGGTACGGAATTGTTGAGCATCCGAAGGTGCAATAGGTGCAGGGTCCTTGAAAACAAACCATGTAACTTGTTCGCTACATGGTGGAGTGGTCAAAGATCCCCTATAAGAATATACGGAGGGCCCTTTGAAAATCCTGTCTGTAATACTTCCAATCGAAGGGAACAACGAGGTCAGATCCAGACTTTGCTGCACGGTCACAGGAGATGTCAAGTTGGAGTAAATCTTAATCTGACCAATATTAGTCACGATGGGGGCCAATGCCATGCTGGAATTTGGGGAAGTGGCCGTCAAAAGGATACCTAGAACCACTAAAGCCGTCGGTTCTTTCGAACCCACAGCCTCGGCAACGGTCTTAAATTTAGCATTGTGGTGGACCAAATGAAGTTCCATGGTAAAACACTTTCCATCTATCGTATGCTCAGACCCACAATCGTCAGTCGTTCCCCAATGAAAATGACCATCTGCGAACCTTTTTTCATAACATTTATCATAACTGTTAGTTACTAAAGCACCAAAACAACTAGCATATTAATAGGTTTATGATATTTATTTACTTAAATGGAGTTTTCTCCTGTCCCTTCACGGGAAAGTAAAAGTTATTACCAACGATAGGCTCAAAGTGGGCGCTGACAGCGTGGCCATTGTTTCGTAGAGAGAAGGATGACGCTTTGTAGTGACCAAGTGGCATTCGAATGTATCGACTCGAGGGAAATGTTACATTTATTTGACTGGAATTTATGTTTATAGGAGATTGTAGCTTTCCAGAGTGACAAAGGGTGGGCCAGACGTCACTATCTGGACCACATCCAGGATCATCGTAGCAGAAGTCTTGGTGGCCGTGGTGAATCCCAACAGATTCAACAGAATGGAGTTTTGTATCATATAAAAATAAAAAGACGATCGCCAGAAGTGAAGGAAATGTAGGGATTTTAAACATTTTTCTGAAGAAAAATCTGCTTTTTTTAGAAGACTGTGAGGAAATTGGAATTGCATGCTTGGAATGCATACGTCCGTTTAGTTTATTAGCTCGTAAATTTTATTAGCATTTATGTACAACACAATAGGTCCTTAAAACGAGGTTTGGACATTTTATCCCACTAGCGTTTCCAACTTTTTAGTTCCTGAAGAATAAAATGCACATTAATTACTTCAGTGCAGTAGTGCAACCCCTAAACTAAAACGGGCTATGAATAAAACTAGTGTTGCCAGCATTCAGAAGAAACACAGTTAAAGATATAAACATGTAAAATTGTATGCACTGAACCCGCTTTTGCCCATTATTAACACCTTTTTCATGAATTTTATTTAATAGTTGCCAGTATACAATAGATGTGTGCTACATCAGTGAATTTATCCAGTCAAAAAACAGTACCTAACAAATTAAATGCACTACTGTCTTCAATATGCAATGCTAGATGACCAGAATTAATTACTTTAAATGGACATACCCATCTACTTTAGTATTCGTTATTCGTTAGTCAGTAATTTTATTTTGAATTTTATTCATATTCAATCTTCTCTGCTAGTAAAATAGCACATGGTATTGTTGACCAGAATCCTTATTTCCAGGGTTTAAAGAGCTTTCAAAAAATAAAAATCCTTCTTTAATTTAAAGCTATTCATTATCAATAATCACCAATAACGTTTGCAGTCTCCAGCATTCGATGATTAGTCTTTTGCACTGGTCTATAATTCTCCAAGATAGGTTGTCCTTCGTGGTTAAGCAGCGTCCTAAATTGCATAACATCGGAGGCGGAAATGGAGGCAGGATTATCAAAAACAACTACGAGTTTTTCGTGATAAGTTATATAAGCAATACAAATCTCATCCCAATTTTCTGACTGATAAACGATTAAAAATTACAAACAAATTTCTGAAAAGATC
>JAQFZX010002373.1:0-19514 GCA_034682405.1 Hydroisotoma schaefferi | reverse complement strand
CACCCGATTTCCATACAGTTTTATTATTCAAACACAAAGTTAAGTCTCTCCTCTCTCCTTCTAATTCTAATGTTATACAAGCCTCTCTAGTCCTTCTGCTACTTTAAACTGTATCCGAGAGTGAACAAAGTTTATTCAATTTTCATCATTCGTTCGTTGTGTAAATTGAATTAGACTTTATTATTGACTCTTTCGTTAGCTTTTGCTTGTCTTCTATTTAGCAAAAGTAAGTGGGTAAAAATCTATTCCGGGAAGATTTCATATAAATTATATTCTATGTAGCGGAATCTCTGTCGTTTTATACTGAGCAGTTGTAGTTTTAGAAAATTTAATGAAAAGATGTTACATGATTCATGTTTATTCGTGTGTTTCCAAAGGGGATTATTGTTAAATTAACTGTAGTAAAACTATTAACTGATGAAAGACAACCTATGAATAATCAGGAAGGAGGTACCTATGTTCCTTGATTATATGATCCTTATTAACGAAATTCTTGTAACTATTTAACATTTTAAATAAGGTAAAATACCAATAAAAAGCTATTTTACGTACATTATTAAGCTCTAAGTTAAGCACTTAGCTTAGGTAATGTAGTTCTTATTCACAACATCGAAATTTACAAGTGTGGTTAAGCTCTTTTCTTCCCTTTTAAGGATTCATGTCACGTCGGAACCTTTCTAGGTTTTTGCTGGCCTGACTTGCTGGCCAGTCCATCTGTGTCAGGTCAGTTGGGATGAGGATGGGTCAGTCTGAATGTAATAAAGATGTTAAGAAAGTGGAGAATATCTCTTAATAAAATTTCACCCTCTTCTCACTAACAAACAGCCACAGAAGTTGGTATTGGTACTGCAACTACAATTATTACTACTACTACTACTACTACTACTACTACTACTATTACTACTACTACTACTACTACTACTATAACTGCCACTATATTACATACGTTAGGAGAAAGGTGAGAAAAGTGAAAAGTGAGGCTATCCAAAACGTCAGGTTGGCTTTGGCTCAGGTAACATCCTCAAGACAAGTGACCCAACCCACCTAAAATGACCACAGGATGTCCATAGAATATTTACTTGAGCAGGGTCGTAGTTTAGGGTTATTTTTAGCAGTGGAAAAAATATTTCTGGCTCTATTAAAAAAAAGAATTTTTTCAGCTTCTTAGGAGTCCATCCCCTAAAATTGAAGGTTACAATTTTACAATTGTTTCGAACTCATTTAGAGTAACTATACTTAACCCTGTCCGCCTCTAATCCGTTTCCCCAAGGTTTAACTTACAGTTTCACAAAATGCTTTAAATGTAATATTAAGTTCCGCAAGAAAAATTAGACGTGCCTACAGACCTCCCTGGCTTGTCCAGGTATCCATATCTTATCTCGGCAATAATATTCTTTACAAGGATTGGACTTAAATGGCCATTACGTAAAATGGAAGCGTAAACTACTTTAGGTTGAGGAATTCGACCAAGACATAAACCATTAACTATACACCAACCGGAAGATTAACTATCAAATTTTGTAACGGCAATATTACCCTTGCTAAAATAAACTAAGGTTGGCACAAGAGGTTTTATGAATTGAAACATGCCCTAAAACATGTACTAAATATTATGTTAAGTTGAAGTGTGGGTGTATTGGGGGAGGTGTAACGTTTCACAAGGGAAAGTTGGGAAAAGTTAAGTAAAGTAGGTAAAATGTAATACAGAGGTTGGAAATAAAATTAACCAAACTCTACCCCAAGGATGTTAGAAAAGTAGTTGTACCCAGTAAATAGTTAAAATAAGTAGTAGTTGGTAGTTCAATAGCAAAGAAAGCATGAGAAAGCATTGATACTTCTGTCAGACCGTCTAGTTCATTGATGATTGACCCTTCACTCTCACTCTCAACGGTGTTAGGACTCGAAAAAATTAGTTTAGATGTACGTATGATTACAACTTTCAGTATTTCCCAAAATTGGAATAAATTGTAAAAGAACGTGCATTATGTCGAGAATTATTTGAAATTAGTGTAAGATTTTGAAGCGAGTTTGATATACATGTTTTAAATATATAGGTTACTGGTGTAAATCTCGAGATTGGAATAGGGCTCATAAAGTGAAGTCAAGATCCTGGCTAAGCTTATATGCAATGTATGTTCTTATTTCTTCAAAATACGTGTGAAAATATGCACGAAAAATTGACAAAATATTGATATTTAAACGGCTGATTTTTAACAGCTCAATGGATCAGTATGGCTTAAATATTTAAGCATATAACCTATACTAATAGCAGACTACGTATAAAATGCATTTGAAGCCTGATTTTACTTAAACGAACCTAAATCGTAGATATTATATGAAAGCCCAACGCAAGGTGAACATTATAAAAAAAATCTCAGAAGTGAGTATAAAAAAGAAAAGTTTGAAAAATTGCATAAACTTTGATACCTATTTACATCGAAAAGGGCAAAAATGGCTAATACACCGTAGATATTGCATAAAAGTCCAACTCAAAGTGAACATCATAAAAAAACACTTAGAGGATACATTTTTAGATAGGGAAATTGGAATTGTTTAGCTTTTCTTATTTTTAATATCTACAATTAGTGAAAAACATAAATTTTAGGGTGTACAAATGTAATTTCTTTAAAAAAGGTCAACATATGTAGGTAAATACGTATATTCACGTATTTCCTAAAATATTTAAAATATGTTTTTAGAAAGTAGGCTGGTTTGGTTGTAAACTTCGCGTATACCATCGTTAGACAAATATGTTTTTTTATCCGAACTCTGTAAGACAATAGTTTCCGAGTATTGCTATAATATTATCCATGCATATAAAGTTTTAAGTGACAACTTTCACAACAAAATTACCTATATGAAACAGAAGCGTTGTATATGCATGCAAAAATACAAACTAGTAACCTGGACCCTTTCACAAAAATGTCCTTGAATGATCTTTCCCTATTAAAGTTACGCATAATATTTTATGACCGGATTTCATCAGTCTAACGCTAAAAAAACTAAAATACCAATAAAAAAAATCGTCCCTCAGACAGAACTCATTTAGATATAAAATGTATTTAGGCAAAGCGGAGTTCGGGGCGAAACCACCCTTCCTTAGTTGCCCTTTTCTTCCAGTGAAATTCACAAGTCTCGACTTTCCTCTTGGCATCTTTATCCCCGTCGTTTCAGTACATTATATTGTGAATGACTAAAGACAAAACCCGGGTAGATGAGTTGGTTATAATGTAATTTCGGGAACTAACTTAACACATACTTGGTTGGTTGGTTGTTGGTCCTGGCCCGTCTACCATGTGAATTGAATCTCCTGTATGGTACCTAGTAGTCTGATGGTAAGTAAGCTGTCCTATGAAGCACTTTAGGATGGGGTTCTTTCTCCGTTTGCCAAACAAAACCAAACCTTTTCATATCTCTGGTAGACTAGATCTCTAGTTAAATGCCCGGAAATCATCTCAAACGATTCACTCCTCTTAAATCTGTCCTCGGAATCACATCCCTTCTCTAATCACTACCCTTTAGTGGTTATTTACAGTTGTAGAAGAATTAGAGTAGCTGAGATTACAATTCTTAAAAATTACAGCAATACCTGCAATAAATAAATAATTGCCCTCTCAACTTTCATTCATACCGGCATTTCCGCGATAGTTTTAAGAGCTCTTTTTTGCAGCAGAAGTTCTAAAAAGTACATTTTATTGTGAATTTTGATAAAAAAAAGTTTGGAAAAGGATGGAAAAGCTCACAGAATTTGTAACAAATTCATTTGTGGACAAAAAAGAAATAAATTTCTTGGGTAAAAGTTCACCAAAAGCTGAACCACTTTCACCATCCGGAACATCTAGAAGTAGAAGTCCGATAAGTCCAAATGGGGGAGGGTCCTTTTCAGAGAATGAGTTCCTTTCTGACACTGAACTGGATCAAGATTATGCGGCTTACCAACTAACGAATAATAATGAAGAGCTGGGTTCATCTACACGGGGAAAGTGTGAGAAATCTTTAATTATATAACTTTCTTTCTCATTTTTTAAGGATTGAACATACTTAAACTCATGAAACCTTAATATAATATCACTCCCCATTTAATACTGGAAACTGGACCTTGTAGTTGTAGTTGTATTTAATTCTATGATAAAATTGACCTGTAAAACTTTAATCAGGGGATCGCATAAATGCCAGACAATTACAAACTTTTACTTAGACATGCAAGTTTAAAACTGATTATTTAATATTTTAATTTAGTAGAAGATAGATATTTACTGTCGAATGAAAAGTGAAAACGCGTTTTTATAAAAAGTACAATTTAATTTATCTTATTTTATTACTCTGTGTCTGTAAAACACTATCCTTGTACTCACAGTTATTTCAGCATAAATATATTTCCATCATATTCCAAATTGAAGGTTTAATTACCAAGTGAAACCAAAAGTTTTGGCGTACTGACTGATTAATTAATTACTTAATGGATGGGACTCTAAGAAGGGAAAGTAGCAAAATGTAAACTCCACCCCAATTAGCACATTCTCACCCTAAAAATTACCCATAAATACAATCTTCCCTACAAACCAACTACTAACTATTTATACACACTTTTACATACTCTGCATGAACTTTCCCTTTATAAATACCCCTATTAAACTTTCCTTAAGCTGTAATCCAAAGATGCAGACAGTGTAAAACTCGGGTTGGATTATAAAGCAAAACCAAAGGGAGGATTGTAACTTGAGTTTACTAAAGGGGAAACAAAATACAGAGTCGAGGATGGGCTTCATTAAACATTACTGTACATTTTGATACGCCTATTTAGCAAAGGGTAAAAGTATCACATCATCTTATCCCTGGTGGAAGATACTTTCTAGTGTGGAACCTCATCTTCATTTCCCTTCTAGGTTAAATTTGCTTAATTAACTTGGATTTATGAGACACGAGAAAGAGTTTCATTAGAGTGGAGGATTTTTTCGTCGAATATCATGTTAAATACGTGAAACTGGCTAAGGTAGAGAGAGATTGTATGGGATATGGATGGATAGTTAATTCTCAGACACCTCATTTATATGTTTATGGATAGGTAGTTCATAGTAGGCATGTTATGGTGTATAATCAGCTAGTTCAGCAATTAATATACAAATTTTAAGCTACAACAGTAAAAGAACCAAGGGGAAAACTTCTTCGTGTTGGTTGGTGTTAGTAATAAAGTTAACTTTAAGATTTTACACAGCCCTTGGGCCAACATCTCAAAAGTTCATCAAGGCTAATGTTTATCTGAAGTTTATTTAAGAAGGAAAAAATTAAAATTCTAATTAATTAGAAATAGAGTAAAACATCATAAAAGGCCCCTTATCCCACCTTTCAGGCTTTACTTTTGGACTTGTGCAAAAGATTGACGAACTGAAGTGGAGGTAGAAGATGAATATAAAATAAAGGTCATTTATGAATTTCAAAGAAAGCTTAAGCAAAGTAATTGAGGAACTTTTTAATTAGCTGATGAATAATTATTAAAGTAATAAGCAGTTGAGAATTTAGAAGGCTGAGCTGTTGACTTGTGTAAAAAATTGTTTTAATTAATTATACACATCTTATAGGCTTTCCTGAAGTTCTTTATAGAGCTAACTAACATAGGGAATGATTATATTTATGATTGATAAGGAAATGGTTGGGGGACAAATTATAATTTAAAACTAAAAGTACAACTTTAGAGAGATAATCCTGAAGAATTGAATTCTTTACGTCAACGTCAAAGATGTATGTTCAATTTCTAAAGTAAAAATTAGCCCAGCCAAAAACCACTAAAAAAATCTTGAAAAAAATAAAGAAATCGTAATTTGGATATTATAATAAATCTAGTTAAAATATCGTTAGGGTTTGCATGATCAAAATCCGTAGTAAAGTGTCACAAATTATGAGAAGTATAGTCTATATTGACTAACCATTGTAAAAATTGAAAGAGAAAAGCAACTTTTCACAGAAAATCACACAATTTTAGCGGAAATAAAGTAAGAATTATTGTTGTTATCATGCATCACGGTTTGGAATAAAATGCTATCAGGAAGGACAAACCTAGAAGTATTAGTTCTACCAAGAAAGAAAGGAGTCTAATACTCACCTTTACACGCAGTTATATACGTCTCATTTGCTTTATTAAGTTCATATCTTAATAAAATGATGTAGATTCTATATATTTACAAAGCTCCATTTAATTGGGAGGATATGGAAACCCAACCACCGAAATTGAATTCATGAATCCCATTTTTGGTTGGAACTCTTTACAAATGAAATAGGCGGAGTCGTCATATGAGAGTAAAAGATTGAGGAAGCATAAAATAAAAAGTAATTTTCTTTCTGACTTTCTTAGAAAAAGATGACTTTGGTTAAAAAGTACTTTCCCAAACTTTTTATTTCCTGTACTCTGCTATACTTAATAACATGTATTATTATTTTATTTTTATATTAAAGCTTGAAATGGAGAGAGGTCTTTGGAGGATGTAGTTTGTGTTGTGGCATTATACATTCTATAGGTGAGTGTTTCTTGTTGGGTGAAGAATCTAATCGTGTAGTGGGCGAAAGAGAATGAAAAATGTTTCAATTAAATAATCTTCTCTTGATTTCTTTTGGGGCTTCTCCTACCACGAGATATGACCATTATTTGGTTTGTTTTTATAAACTTGAGTATAAGACATTCTAGAAAATAGTAGAGGAAAGGCAAAAACAAGATAGAAAACAATTTATCCCCATTTTCCACTCCACTCGGCCAACATCATGTAATAACTTCACATTATTTATCATTTGAATCTGCAAAACTGCTTAAGTGGAACTGGTACTGGCTTTTGAGTAGAAATTATAGTTCACTCTTCATACTCGTGTATAAGTATTTACTAAAGGTAGGTAGATGTGTGGAAGTGGTACAGGATTATTTTTATTATGACAGGGACTTTGTCAGTTGATTTAATCCTGGAAGAGTAGACTAAGGGCTAAAAAAGGCGTGTAAAAGTTAAATTGAGACATGTAAAAATGAGTTGTTGAAGGGAAGGAAAGTTTAGACGGAATATGAGATTTGAGGGGGGTAAGTAGTAAGCAGAGGATAAGTATATTTTCGTATCATGGTGAAGTTATGTAGATAAATAAAAGAAGTACAAGTTCTGTAATCAATTATGCAAAGATCAGAGTTTCACTTTTTCACAGTCAGCTTTCCTCGTTGGAGCAATTTACCTTTGGGTGGAGTTGCTAATTTAAACATGACGTTAGAAGACAACCTACCGAACGTATATAAAGTTTGTAGATAGATAGATAAGGTATGTAAGGTACTTAAGCTGTTGATTTTATGCATGATTAAACGGTTTTTCAGTAGGGGAATTTAAGGTATGAAGTGTTTTCCAAATTAGGGGAAAACGCTTTCCCCATATTTCATGTCAGTTTAAGCGTTTTAGCATATTTAAGGTTGCGAATGTTTTGGAGAGAGTAAAAAAATAACATTAATGGAATGGTAAAATCTATAAGTAGTTGGTAGTTCAAAAATAAACTAACAGCAACCCTTTAGAATAGTGTTTAATCACAAGTTTAAATTGACCCTAAAATCCCCAGAAATGAATAGTAGCCCGGTCTATATTTAGAGGATGTACAATAACGGTAGTACGAAATTCTGAATTCTGAATTCTGATACAAGCTCGTCAGCCCATGACCCAATCATATAATGAATTAGCTTTGCTATCTTGCTAAATTACTTCTGCTATTGAAGATTTGTTGTACTATAGTAAAACTTTTCATTAAGGTATGAGTTAAGTTGCAAAATAGTAGTAGGCTAGTCTAATAGAGTGAAATGTTGAGGTTTTTATTCAGTAAACCTTGTAAACACACTTTATTATTAATTAAAAATTATCGTTTATGTATTTTGAGCTAGTTTATGATCCAGTATTTATATTTTGAAATAATGTTAGATTGACGGTGACTTGGAAAAATAAGTTGAATGAGCAATCGTAATTGTAAAGAAAAGTCTTGAAAACAGAAGAATAAATATTCCAGCCTTGTTCTAGGGTGAAAGAGTCATTTATTTAATAGTCAGTCAGTTTTCAGACCGTCAATTTGTAAGGGGCCCCCCTCTCAGCAGCAGAACTTGTACTTGCATAGGGTTTCGCAAAATTGTCATAGATATTAATAAAAAGTGAATATGTTGTTTCTATTTCCGTAGATTTGGTTACCCCTTGTAGAGTTGAAGGGGTGGTGGTTATAGGACGGTACTTGTCCTAGGTTCATTACCCAAGGGACTGGAAGTCGACGAGGTGATCGTCAGAACGACAGGAAAAGGGGCAGACAGGCAGAGGGAAGAGATTTAGTTCAATTTGGCAAATTGAACAGTGTTTTATAATACGTGTTAAGCTGACTTTCATTCGCATAATGGAATTAAATGGTGCTTGGCCAATCTCCGGCCTCTGTTACACTGATTCACTCGATCTGTTAATAACCCCCTCAAGACCTCCAAATCCCTCCTTACTCTATTTGTCTTTTAATTTGATTAAATCTACACACTCACACATACTACTAAACTTCATTGCAATACAATACAAATATATGTAGAAATATCAGAGAAAGTACTACTACTACTTACGTCTGCTACTATTACTACTACTACATCTACTTTTACTACTACTACTACTACTACTTTTACTACTGCTTCTACTACTACTTTTACTACTGCTTCTACTACTACTACTACTACTACTACTACTACTGCTAACACTAAGTAGTAGTATTAAGGTTTTTAGGGTGTGAAAGTAGTAGTATTATATGCATATGCAATCAAGAATACAGTAATCAGTTAACTAAAAAACGTTTACGTTATGCTATAAAGATAGAGGGGCTACCATATATGACTAAATTACAGCCTGCTCCCTCGAAAAGTAGCCTCTTTCTAATGCATAGTAGCCCATTAACGATACTTCCGATTTTAATTCAACTCGAGACTTAACGTTTCACAGGAACAAGGAGAGGTATTGTGAATTACCGGAAGGGAGTAACTATTTATTAAAGAGGAACATAAAGCAAAGATGTGAGAATTGTATATTAAAATTCTTCCTTAAAACCCCTAAATAGAGAAGTGGTATGGGCTGCAATAAAATATTAACGGTATATACGCATATGCTGACTGACAAAACCAGGTACTAGTAAACTACTTACATTTCTTCTGATTGATTCAACCCTTCATTTCTCTCTCATCCCGGATTTATGACCCGGAACTTGTCCAATCTGCTTGAGCAATTGGCAGTTTACAATGGAACTTTATTGAATTAGGTTTACCCTGGAATGGAACTTGAATCTGTCATGATAAAAATACAGTACACTTTTACTTTTGATCAGCATAGAATCCGATCTTGTATCATTGGAGTGGATCAAGGATTGCGCATTATTTACACACAAAAAACTTGAAACTCAGATTAATTGCCATTTGATGCCTAGATATTCATTCCCACAAACTAAACTGTACAAAAATAAATTACAAATACCCCTTCTCATTTCTCTAGATCACCATCCGTATAAACTCATTCCTAAGAAACCCCCCTCAATAAAACACCAGAGCAAAGAAAGGCCCTACTCTTCTAAATCATTTATCAACGTATCCCCAACAACTTCTACGGCATCAGGAAAGGTCCATCACAGTATATCCAATCACTTCAATAGCAGCAACATTACTACTACTACCACTACAAATAATAATAACACGGGCCTTCATTTGTCCCAACTTCTAACCCAAATACAAAGCCCTCCCTACTCCCAATCATCAACGGGATTAATCCCAAATAAAAATGCCAATACTACAAATACTGTAGCTGCCAATGTTAATACAAAACCCAAGGAGGAAGAGGAAGACCCGGATTCACCCTTGGATGACAAAGTCATAATAGACCCTGGGGAAGAGCCCCTTCCTGGAACGAACATGTCACCAAACCCACTAATCAAATCCCAATTATTACAATTGCAATCCAAGCACAATTTACATCCACAAATCCCATCATCTCCTGGTCCTAGGTCCAAGTCTACTACAACTTCCCAGGCAGAAGCAACCACAAGTAGGAATGCTACAGCTACTGGAATTGATTGTACATCTTCTCATATCCATGTCAAATCAGTTATGACTAAACCACAACTTTCACCTGATGATCTAGATACGAAACCCAGCTCGCCTCTGTCCCCATCTTCGACAAGGGCTCAGGCCCAAAGTCACGGTCAAAGCTACGGTCACAAAGGGACGCCATCGCCACCAATGATAAATAATAATAAAACATCTCCATCATCCAGCCGATCCAGTTCCCCACCATCGAGGAAACACAAGAGGTTTGAAGACCTTGATCCAAGAAGTAACAAAATTATTCGGTTAGCAGATACTAACAATGAGGATGCTAATTCTGTTATAAGCATTGGTAGTAGTGGAAATGCGACTACTAATGCTGCAGTTAATGAAACAAATAATAATCAAGTAATGAAGCCAAAGTTGGAGACCAAAGAAAGGGTCCTGACCCTTGGGGACAATGGGGGAAGTCAGGGGATCTTTAATTCTTCTCATCATAATCCGAGTAGTTTACACATGCATTCTTCAGTAGCTGCTGCTGCAACTGGAGTGGGAGGTCCAAGCCACACCCACCAGCATAATCATCATCATCATTCTCATCATCATCACCTCCCTCATGGTGGGGGGAGCTCGGGCTCTGCCAGTGGGGGTGGTGGAAATAAACCTGGTAAGCAGAGGAGAAGCCGGACTAATTTCACTTTGGAGCAGTTAAATGAGTTGGAACGGTTGTTTGATGAGACTCGTAAGTTTTAAAGAGTAATTTTTATGCTTGTAGCTTATCAAAGAATTGTTTGAAAATTATGTGTAAAAATTTCAAAGTTTTTACTGTGACTGACTGTATCTTTACAGATTATCCCGATGCATTTATGAGAGAGGAATTAAGTCAGCGTTTGGGTCTGAGCGAGGCTAGAGTTCAGGTGAGTTGAGCCTACTGAACTGACATTCATTTTTTGATCTAATACAAAATTAAGTATGAAGAAACAAAGCAAAGTTACGAAATATCAAATAGTCTTCTATACACATTTGCAATTAAAAATGCTTTCCAAAATAATTAAAAGAATTGCAGCTTCACTAGAACCTATACAATCTTTAATACGTACGCTCATAAGAATTGCTAAAACCATCGTAGTTTATTGCAGAACACAGAGATAAAGCCAGGAGTCTATAAGTTCTAGATCTTTATAGGTTCAAACTCTACTTAATCCCCGTTAAAAAGCGACTGACTGGCGTAATCCTTTAATTTTCATGCTAATGTTCGAAGAATTAATTAAGCTTTTGAACTCAACGACCCATAGAATCTCAAACTACACCTTGTTAGTTAAAATGATCATCATTATCATTAGCATCCTCGATTTAATCCGAGTAGCCGGCATAACATAATGCTAAACATAATGTAATCCCATTACTTTCTCCGGCCAAGCCTGTCAGCCCAGAACCAACTTTGCCATGAGCTAAATAAGTTTAATCTACCATGATAGTAGACACCACCGTAGGGTATTGTTGCATTGTGTTTCTCGTAGATACAATAATGCTACAAGCCGTTAAAGATAATGTAATAAACTACACTAAACCTCGAGGCATTTAATGAATCCGCTAAAACCTGACTGACACTTTATCTCACCCATCAAGCCCTCTATTACCGTAATGAATTGAACGGGATGAGATGCTTTTATCTCAATTAAATCACAACCAAAGTCCTGGGGTAGGAACATCTCTAACGTCTACGGACCCTAATAAACCTGTGCTCAAATAATACTTTATTTCTGTGATTTTACATTGTTACATGCCATATCCTACGTATTGGAGGGACTAAAACATCACTGCATATAAGTAATTCTGGATATACGATTGTGATACCAATAATTGATCAAATAGATGATGGAATATTTTAATTCTAATTCTAACATTTAAAAGAACAGCTCACCATTTTTCTACAGCATGTGTACCAACCACCATAAATAAATCATTTTTACTCTTAGGATTAATAATATCCTGCATAATTTATAGTCATAATGATAAATAGAAACTTTTTAGTATGCATACTATAACCCAAGAGTTGCTATATCAGACCTCTTAAGTCAGAACATGCATAACGGTCTGTTCTCGTTCTAGTCAAACACTTTAATGCATTATTCTCGTCATTTTGTCTATTAAAACTGTGCGACAACTCGTACAAGTTATTCAACTAATGTGAGCAACAGGGGCGTGGTAGGGATAGGAGAAAGCATCTTAACTGAAGAATGAGTTAATTCCCTTACACGGCGGAAGAAGAAAGTTCTGAATGTTTTAAATCTTTTATAGCAAGTAGTTTAATTCGTCTGGGTCATTGTTTTGTATTCATTACAGATTATCTAGGGTCCAATAGCATAAAGTTCAATGATTGTAACTGTAGAAGTGTATAATAAGGGTAACTCATAGGTACTGGTATACTTATTCTTGTTCAATAGTTTGAGTATTGAATACGTAGGTAGGATAGATAGAGTAAAGATAAGATTATTACGGGATAGATAAGATTAAGAAAAGATAGGGGATACTTTGTCTATGGAAGGGTATAACTTAAGAAATGGATAAGCTCTATAGTTAATAAGTTGGGTGGGACAAAAAAAACAGTTCTCCACGAAATCCTTCCACGTGTGTAAAATCCCATTCCCGTTATTATCCGATTCAATTGTTTTTCTCACTCAATCAGCCCATTTACTTGTCCCTCCAAGTTGGACAAACAGATCTATTTTTCATGAGTGAGATCCCTGGGATGATATTATTTGAGCTAATGGATATAATTATTATTAAAACTACTACTACTGCTGCTACTACTACTACTACTACTATTACTGCTACTACTACTACTACTACAGCTGAAGCTGAAGCTACTAATATTAGTATAAAAAATTTCCCAGTTGTAGTACTACCATGATAATAGCAATTTGTAAGTAGGCTATCCTTGAAAGTAATTTCATTACACCGAAAATGGTCCTAATGTCTAATAAATAGTTATTGTTACTCTCGAGGACAATTATAAATCTACTGGATGGATAGAGACTTACTTGGATATTTTTCCTGCACTTCCTTCCAGAGTTTCTTACGCCTATTACTTTTGTGATGGATGGAAAGAATAAGTATAAATTATTACTTTACTGGCCATGAATGGCTGTTGGATTGTCAGGAGTGATAATGATAACTTGATTCATTCAGGGGGAGAATAAGAGTTAGTTGGATAGACAAGGATGATAAATTCAGCCTCAGCTTCCGAGAATGATGATATTTTTCTAGAGAGAAGGATTAGAAACAAATGATTTCATGACAAGGACTGAACTTTGTGGTTAAATCTGACACTTTTACTTTCCCTTGGCTTTCTCATGCTTTAATGCCAAAAAAAGTAAGAAATGATGGAAGTAACGGTTGAAAATATTGGTGTGGAAAGTTATGAATAAATTCATGAACTTTCTCCACAAACAACCACAGAATGGACAGGGTGAAATATTGATTCTAATCTTTGAATTGTGTTTTAGTTTTTGACACCGAGTTTTACAACTTGGAAACTAATCTAATGCCTTCTTTAGTTATTCTGACATGGAAAGATCTAAAAAGATAAAAGAACGAGAAGGGCTGAAATAATATTAATTACTGGAGGAGTCGATGTTTTAAATTGGAAGGGCAGAGATAAAGAAATTTAAAAATTTAATTGAGGATGGAGTTATTTAGCGAAAAAAGCCTTAGGAATAAATTATTCATAGCTCAACAAAAATTAAAGATGTAAATATGAAAGTTGGATTGCTAGAAAAAGTGCTGTGAAAAGTCGGTAAAGATGTTACTAAATTTTTATATATTGGTAGCGATTTCTAATAGATAGATAGGGTGTCTTCCCTAACATGATAATGTACATTCAATCCCATTTTGCAGGTTTGGTTTCAAAACCGAAGAGCCAAATGCCGGAAACACGAAAGTCAAATCCAGAAGGGGATAATGCCCATTACAATTGGTGGTAATTCGTCGCTAAATTCCTTAGAGCCTCATTGTAGGGTAACCCCTTTTAACATGCCCCCACCGTCCCCAGCACATGGTCAACTCTCAAGTTCTTCTGGACTGGGGTCATCGCTTATGACCTCAAGAGGCTCTGTCTCAAGTCCGGGTATAATGTCAGCAGTATCTTCCAACTCGCTTATGTCAGGGTCGATAATTTCATCATCCCCTTCAGCGGTCTCTCATTCCCAGGTCCGCTCTGCGGCGGCTGCTGCAGCTGTGGCCATGTCTATGAGTATGAGTTCATCCGTGTCGAGTATGAGTATGAGCAATGCGATGAGCAACGCTGCGGCTGCAGCCAGCTTGGCTAGTTCTTTGAGGCTCAACCCGTATGACTTGAGACCCTTGACACTTCCTTCACCTTTAGATACGGCGTTCATCACGGCTGCCCAACAGGTATTTTAACAAGTTAAAACTACGCAAGTTGTAAACTATGAAGTTGTCTAGAAATGTACAAGTTTTAATAGTCTGAAAACTTATTTGTAGTACGCTGCAGCAGCTGCAGCATTATCATCCTCGTCATCTTCCTCAAGCCCCCCATTATCTTCTGGAGGTCCACCACATCTACTACTTTATCCTCCCCCATATCCACTAGCACTGTCGCTTGCAGCGTCTAGTTGCCTCAGTTCAGCTGCAGCAGCTTCACTCAGCAGCTCAGGATTGGTTGATAGGATCAGCTCCAAGAGCACATCTATTGCTGATCTGAGGCTTAAGGCTAGAAGACATGCAGAAGCTTTGGGACTTTTGGAAAAGCAGTTGTAATACTAATTGCATGTACAATTCACAATACAATTTATCCTCTTTAGTACTAAAACTGTACTAACCAATTGACAACATTACCTCAATTAAGCTATTGTAGTCGTGTAGGAATAAATACTATTTATAACTTTAATAAGTTTGAAATAAGTTCTCTCATTTTTAACAACTTTTTTTCTGATATTGCATTTGTCGTATCACTGGAATTAAAAAAAACACATTCTACCCAGCAAAATAGAATAAAAACTCAGACAAACTGTTATAAATTTATTTAGAAAAATTGTAGCTTAATTCTTTATACACGTACAACTAGGATTATTGCAGATCTATTCACATTCACAATTAAAATACATCCTCCCATCCATCCCAGCCCGAATAATCCACACAAGAATATTCGACAGATACAGAATAAAGAGCTAATCATAGACAAAGTATCAATTCTTGTCTATGAGAGCTAATGTGCTTAGTCTCCAACTAAGGAAGGAATGCAACCGGTCGGGTGGATCCATCTACAAATATCAAAAGTGACAGTCAATTCGGAACTTGTAAGTTTAGCAAAGTATAAATGTCTTACGGGTTGATCTACATTAGCATCTGTATTAGGGGGAGACCAATAATCAATCCGGATGTGTCTTGTGGTTCTGCTCTTAATGCATACTTTTTATGGTGCATAGAATAGGACATCCAGAAACAAAAAAGTCTTATAACCCGAGTTATGTTCAACGTACTTTTGTATAGCTCTTTCTGGCTTATATGAGTACGAGAGTGTTTGCTTTATATGCATTTTGTTACATGTTACAGCTAGTGTATAAAATATATTGTGACTTTTTACAAGTAGTAAGCATAAATAGTAGAAAGGGATATGAGAGAGAGAGAGCTAGCTTATTCTTGTATAAATGCTTGTACAAATATCCGAGTGGATGGCAGACAAATCGGGATAGAAAAAGATCAGATTTGATTAGACGTAGAATAGCGGAAGGAAAGTGAAAGTGGATTTGGGGAAAAGACTCGATCTCTACTAATTGATCAAAGTTTATAGAATTGCTCAACTGCTAGCTAATGTTTGGAGACAAAGGAACTTTGGATTAAAAAACATTAAACTGTACTATAACGATATCCTTCATGGGAGTTCCCTTTTGTTAAATTTCATTCAGTATTTGTCAGAGGACAGTATAGAAAGCCAAGTCGTTGTATATTTTGATAGTGGGGGATATGGAGCACGCTTGCTTAATTGGTTTAATTGAATTATTCCAATTCATTACTCTGTAAAACCACAACTGCAGAAATGAAGTATTCAATTCAATCTGCGTGTGCCTGAATCTGCAAGTTTACTTGAGGTTTAGAACTCATGCGACTGTACATCTCTGGTTGTAAAAGCACCAGGGACTCAGTCAGACTACCAAGAACGTACGGAGTATCTCAATTCGATAAGGCAAATACGGTTTAAAACACAACAACGGTAAACTTTAATTTGCAGAGCCAACTTGTAATGCAGTTAGAGTAATGCGATTGTTTATTACCACAAGAGAAAGTCATTGGTTCATGGTTGGGTGGATTTGGTGGAAATTAATGAATTAAATCATCCAGCTTTAGCAAAGACAGAAGGATTTTAATTGTGCTATAAATTTATTAATAAAATTATGATATTATTATGACCAACTGGATTGGGAAGACTTTGGAAACGAATGCCGAGTTTTGGTTTGAGAATCCGTGCTTTGTGAAATAAATAAGTAATAATTTAATCTAACAAAGCCAAGTCGATTTATTTGAAGTGTATTTGGTTAAAAAAATACAAAAATATTTTGTAGTAGTATCTCATACAGTTTCTTACCTGGAGTTTTTTTGGCATACTTTTTTTATAGGCATTAACCATGTCGACCACTTACTTGGATGAAAGCTCATATTGTGCATTTCATAAAAATCAAGATAGGGGTCTTTTTCTGTCTTCATGCGAAATTGAGGTTTACAAAAACAGGGATATCCAGTTTTTAATACTAATCGACCTTAAATTAACAATGAACTGGGATGCAAAATGACTTTCTTTGACAGATCTGCTGGAAGGTAATATCTTGTAGGATTGGGTCTAGAGCCAGGGATCTTTTTGAGTTTATAGACATAGGGAAAGTAGTGTAAGTTAGTAAACGCAAGTGCTGGCAAGTGTTATAAGGGAGCAGATCAGACCAATGCTTCCCTCCCCTCAATTTGTGTCACATCCAATTATACTGGGACTGGCTCATTGTGAAACCGCCTTGGATGGACCCCATTGGCTTTTAATTCGATTACTGCATCTCAAAACTCTCATTCTCCACCACTCACTCTTTGGTTTCTGTCCTTTGATTCCCTGTATTCCTATACTACGAGATCATATAGAATGAGAAAGGGGACTATTATTTTATCCAACTATTTGCTGTGATTTTTCCCGAGATTTCAGGCCATACACAGCTAGACAATTTACTGGAAATAAGATCATTAATTAGCATGGAACTCTTAAATTAAGAAATGTGAAAGAAGATTATTTTATATGGATTTTTGAAAAATAAAATATTTTATTGCAAGGGAAGTTTATTTTAATGATATTTAAATTGTATAATATACTCCAGGTTAGTATTCAATTCGGGGATTTTTAAAGTAGATTTTAGGATGCAATTAAACAGGTACTTCAAAACGGCTACTATTAATAGGAAAGCTTTAATTAATACGAAATGAAGGGAGGACCTATTATATAATTTATTAAGAGCTTCAGAAATACAATTCCAGAAATACGGTAGTAAGCTTTACTTTGAAGCAATCAACCATCACCAACTATTTATTTATTTACCAACTCTGTTCATCTCGTTCATACGAAATATATAGGAAAGTGTAACTAACTATAAGGTAAAAGTAAAGGGTTATGTATCCTCCATGTGGCTGACATGATCATTCCCTTTAGGAAGATGATATTTATTTATAGGGTGGCAAACCAATAACAGTTTCCCGTCAACCCTTTGATATCTCACATACTCGGCTCATTCAGCCGTGTATCCTTCCCCAAGTGAAACGACAATAGATTAGTTACATTTGATAATTTATAAACACACACAGGACGAGTTTAGCGAATTAGGAGCAAGTGAATGATTCGTAAACTGCTATGCTATTGCTACTGGCATACGAATGTAACTGGATGAAGAGTTAATTCAATTAATTCATTACTTTTGTTTGTCAGTTCCCTTTCATCAGCCAGACACAGCATGTACTGACAGTACGGATTCTCCATACTTGGGACACACATATGATAACTTAATTAGAAATTACCCATGCATGTTATGTTACCGCTGTACAAGCTTTGGCCCTTTCTACCTAGATAAAGATAGAGTTTGAGCTTATTTGTTTGTAGGGGAGGAATCAATTAAAACTATTCTTATTAGTTTGCTCTTGCAGAAAGAAAGGTAGGTGTGTGGACATTTCGAGCATGATTGAGTCGTTAAGTTTGTTTAAGCCTTCGAATAATCGATGCAATAAGTAACACGGGAAGTAAAAAAAATCATAGTCAGTGTAGTAGTTTACTATTTTAAGTCAGAGAAATTACCAGCTCTCGGTATTCCATCGATAAGTTGTACCAAAAATAGCAACCATGAGATTTCAATTAAAAATGACAGTATTATGTACATACCTCCAGTATGGTTTCGATAGTTTTAGAAAAAGTAAGTCATAAACTTTCAGAACTTTCACTTCTTTACCCTCCGCCTCCTGAGTGCCGGGTTAAAGTGAAAGTTAGTCATTTTAGTTAACATACCATTACTACAATACAAAGCTCTACAACTTTAAGTAACAATCTTAAATATCTCAAGGCAAAGGGGTAAGTACGGCTACGGCTGGGCAGCTAAGTAAAAGGTCCAGTTGGACGGTAGCAATTTCCATAAAATACCACTAAAAAGTAGTAGTGGACCGTGGATCCTCTTTATTTGCTTATAGCTGTCTAATGCACTTAAAGGTTTGAGAACCGTATCCAACCCTATCCGACTTTTGATATCATTCCTCTAAAAATTATGGCAGTGCTGTTTCCCTCACTAGAAGTTTCAATACTTCTTCCAATTTCCGTGTGGTACTAAATGTCCATTTGCAAACCTAAACATGTACCTTCGCTCGGTTATGTGTAAAGTAGAACTGGGCAGTAATAGAAATATTATACAAAGATTGGTCGACTCAATATCAATTTTATAAATTTTACTCTACCGTGTATAGAAATCCCAACTTTCTTCCAACATTATATTAATAGAAAGAGTAAATATAGGCTACGAGCATGAGGGTCTGTCGAATGCCAAATTTTATTCTGGATTCCTCCTAAAAGTGCATGATACGGGGCATTGGATTGGACTCAGTTGAGAGTGAGACCCGTGTAAATGATATGGCTGGGATAAAGTGTATAAGATGATATCATAATATTAGTAGAAACACCCAGAAGAATACTTTATCTCTTTGTTCATTCCTCAGCCTTAACTTTGCTGACACTTAGTACCTTCTTCCATTATCTGGCTGTCACCAAATTATTTATAAGGGCTGACCCCAAACGGCTCGTCCAGTTGGGCTAGAGATAAGTAACGTCCACTTCCCGAGCTATGCATTTACATCAGAGGTGAAACCGTTCAGCACAACCGTTCGTTCGATCGTTCACTTAACTAGCAAACCGATCGATCGTTCGTTCAAT
>JAQFZX010002372.1:0-19550 GCA_034682405.1 Hydroisotoma schaefferi | reverse complement strand
CCATTCCTACCAATCCCTTTTCACCGACGCCTGGAAGACCTTGTTCTATTTGGGGTTGACATGCGACAACTTTATCCGCTTTATCTTCATCTCGGTGTTCTTCATACAATATTTTGCCAACAATGTGGTAAAACTGGAAAAGCATTCAAACAATAGAGTCAAGTTATGATTATACTAACAAAAACATATCTGATGAGTAATCTTATGCTCTTTTTCCGACCTCTTCAAACTGAAGGTCGAAGAAGACTTCTTGGAGAAATCTTCGAAACGGAAGTCTTAGGTTGTATCTGCTCATTAGAGCACACAGCTCGGTGTACAGGCACAAGTCTTGAAATGCTTTAGGAAACTTTTGTTTCAATCTGTAAATTCAATCAGTTTAATTTAAGTCCTTTTATTTACAATGCCCTAGCCACCCATAAACGGCCAAGTTCCTCTAGTCGAGCGAGGGACTAGAAAAGCGACTTTGGTTTACTCTCCAATTATTAGCAAACTGACCTGAGAAGGCCTTGCTCGTTTGCCTTTGCTCCAACACAACTGATGAGGTTTGAGACAAACCGCAATACTTCCTTACGAATGACCGTTTTTCCTTCAGGAGAGTCTGGCACGATTCTCCTAACCTCGGCAATGTCCATACTTCCAGAGCACAACATGGAGTCTATAGAGACCCCGGAGTTCTTTGTGACCTGGTCACTTCCATCAGTAGGGACTTCTAAAAGTTCCATATTATTGGCGAGTTCGTCCCCTTCCGCCAATGTTTCTGGTTGTGAGGCCGGCTCCTCACTTTTCAGCTTGTAACAACCTAAGCAAGACTCAACGGAATGGAATTCAAAGGAATCGCCGAATCCTAACGGATTTGAGTCTCGGTCTTTGGGGTCATCTGTGGGAAACATTTCCAAAAAATTAAGGACAGTTCGGTTATTTAACCCCCTTTAGTTTATAATTTTCTAAAGTGCATTATACTTACCTTGAGAAGTGGTCATTCGAACGTGAAGAGGTATGGAGGAGTCGGTAAGAAAAATATTTTGAAAGTCGTCTGGAATACAAAGGCCCATAAAACAAGGTCCTTTGGTTTCCGACTCAGGCCGAATACGGAAGGAAGGAGTGGACAAAGAGGTCATGGAAGAGTTTACTCTCATCAATTTAGACTCCCCAAATAGGTCTCCGGGTGAGAGGATGAAATGCCGATCCAGACTTCCAGTTTTGGGCTCCCGAAGAACTGACCTTCGTCCGCCAATTAGAGACGGATAAATATCAGAATCCGATAGAATGGGCATTCGCAGAAGAGGCTTTCGCATTTTCACACTTCGGTACGCTAAGTGACTGGGAGAGCCAAAGCTACCAAACCGACCTAGAGGTTCTGTCAATGTCATTCGACTGGAATCTGAAACAGAGAAAAAAATTTAATTCGGGAGGAACATCTGAATTTCTCGTGCTGAAAGTGACTAACCTCTAGAAGGAGGACTTTGCTGATCTTCAAGATAAGAATTAGAGGCAACCGTAGTTGCGATTGATGCAGAGCTTGGAATTGGACTTAGAGTCTGAACATGTTCCACAATCGGTTGAGTTCCAACAAGTCGTCCAGCTCCGAATCCAAAACCTCCTACGGAAGAATCACAAGAACTAACCCCACTTGTCGTAGAATCACTAACACTATCTGACCGACTCTTTCTCCATTTCCAACTCCCATTGCTCCCACTACGCCACCCAGTGCCAACACCGGTTGTCGGTGTATATCCAGTCGAGCTGCTACTTCCCCCTGGAGCACTCCCACTTACCAGAGAGGGACTGGTTCCCTTCAAAAAGGAGGAAACTCGCCCTCGCACATACCCACTGCTAGACGAATTCGCTCTAGGGTGAATTAAAATCCCTCCGGATGGAATAATCCGATCTCGTTGTGGAGGTTTTTCTGATCCTAAATCCAATTTTTCTTCAACCGCTCCAAAACGACTTTGACCACCAGAGCCAGAAGCCACTCCTCCTGGATAGCCTAACGTTTGGGAATCGCTTTGACTTCGATGATGAGCGTGAGAAAGCATTCTAGTGGAAGCGGTCGTGTCTGGCGTTGAGGTTGAAGGTCCTTGCTCGCTCACAACTTGATCTCTTGGCAGGGAATCGTACGCTTTTGATTCTAGCTCCATACTATAGTTACTCTCTTCTTCCATGATGTAAAATTCAGAGTCCTCTTCTATAAGGATGTTGCTACAAGTATCGGCCATAGATCCTTTCTCTTCATCCTCCTCTAGTTCATCGTGAAATAAAAACTCTTCCTCTTGCTATGAAGTGTAACAAAATTGCAAACCTTAACTTATGAGTAAGTTATTTAAAAAAACTTGAGTACACGGGCACTGTTAGCTCTTTTACCTTGAGAAGTATACTTCCAGCATCATGAAAATACTCGGGTGCCCAAAGGGTATAACTTTCATGGTGATTTCTTGGCATGGCGTGCCAGCCGTATTTTTTCAGGGCCTCTGCCCCCGGTTGAGTTACGCATATTAGGCAAAGGCAGTGAAAGGTGGTGTGGCGGACAGAGAGGACGGGACAGAGGCGACCAAGCTCGACCATACTTTCGAAAACACGAGCATCTTCCATTATTTGGACGGCATCTACGGAGGTGGAAAAATGAGCCAGGGCCCATAAGGCTGCTTTAAGTTCTTTCGTGTCCTCTGGAGTCTGACTACTCTTGGCGTTGACAATCTGTATAAAAACGAACATGTTTAATACATACGAATACTAACAACCAAAAACTTATTTTAACTAAATACTTGCCTCAATAAGAGCAGTAATGTCCCCAGAATCTAAAAGCAGCTCCACTCCATCCTTATGTTGAGCTAGTTGACCATAAAGATGGGGTGGGACGTAGATATCGGCAAATTTTGACTGCTCTTGATTCCTACTAGCTCGTTCGGGATATTTCCCGTCCGCACCACGGCGCAAGGTTGATACAGAGTCTCGAACTAGAACTTCCACTAATTCAACGTATCTTTAAATAACCGAAGGTAGATTTTAAAAACATCTGCTAGTTTAATGCCTATTATTGTACAATTTAAAGTCATTATAATAGGAAAACTACCGTTTATTAAAACTAGTTTTCCAATTGTGCAGCTCATTCTTGAGAAAGTTGGCTTCTTGAAGGAACTTATAGCCTGAAGGAAGGGATAGAAAGCAGACGAGCAGAAGAAGGCCTCGGTCTCCCAAATGGGAAAACGTTGGTTTTAGGGCGATCAATGATTCCAAATACATCTGACCGGAAAAACGAATTGAAATAAAATTAGTTACTAAAAACCGAAAACCAATTCTAAAAACCATTAACATTAAACTGTTGGACAAATTAACAAATTCTACATCCATACTGACTTCAAATGCCATATTTTCGGTTATACTCAATTATTTCCCGACCTTTCCGTGTTAAAAATGAAAGTTTACCTTATCTCACCCTAGTTTCCCAGTGACATTAAAACCGGAAACACGGTAAATCCTTCCTAAACTAATGGTTTACAGTATAATAATAATACAATATAAATTATGACACCCACCTTATCATGAATCGCTTCTTCCAGAATGGCCAAGGCAGTTAAACCAATAGTTTTATTCTTATCCTCTAACCGACTCACCAAAAGTTCCATTCCCCATTTACTAAATCCTGGAAGCTTGGCTCGGACAAGGACACGTAAAAATTGCGTAGCATAAAGGCGAGATTCGTCAAAAGAACAAGTAAGAGCGGCACTCAGTATTCGTCTGAAAGATATTCAATTAACCATTTAATTCAATCAGGAATCATGACCACAAATATACAAACCAGCACCAGCCACTGCTAAAATTATAAGGACAGACTCACTTGCTATATTCTTCCCGATAAGATAAACTGGAGACGATACACTTGATATAACAATCATGATGGACTTGACCAATGATGTCGTAAAACCTTTTTAGAATGTCCCCCTTCTCTAATACTCGATAGCCCTTTGTGCTATGACTTAGTTTTCCTACAAAAAGAAAGTAAGTTTGCGACAAGGTGGTTTCCAACTTTGTCGGACTGAAGAAGCAGCTGTACGGGTTCTTTGCTTTACGCAACAGCTCATCAAGCTGAGTCCCGATATCAACTAGGAGCTCTTCTAGTAGAATATTTCCACAAAAGTTCTAAAAAAACAAACAATACATTGAGAATGAGACGTCTCTAGTCTAGTGCAAAGACTGATAAGTGATAATGCTTAAGTTTAGAGGAATGCACAGAAATATAAGTACCTCAACATCGTCGGCCAAAAAGTTTACCAAGGCGCAACCTACTTTGGCTAAAAGTCTAGATTGTCCCTTTTCCAGTTCCATACGGGCAAAAAGGTTATTCGAAGGCTTGAAAAAGTCAACCAGTCTTTTTAAAAAGCTCCTCCAAGAGGAGTCATCCACTCGCTTTAAATTAGACGGTGCCCACTGTGAACAATACATGACTTTAGCAAACAGTTTTAAGATTTGGGTTAAAAACGGAATGTCAACGGAAACCCAGGCCGTTCATACCAAAATAATACCACTTCATATGAAACACTTTTTTCATTACCTTAATAAGCGTAAAAATAGTTTCCCACTGCCATGTCGTAGAGTCCTTTGAGTACAGTACTCCAGTGTCTTTTAACAATTTGCCAGGATTTGCTTCCATGTCTCTTTTTAGTACCTGAATGTTTCAAGTAAAAACCAATAAAATTACAACGATAACAGGCTCATTCCCTTCATAATTTGGTTTCACATTTGGTTTCACATTGTCACTACAAGACAACTACTAAAATAACCATTTTGAACTCTAGTATTGTTGCGTTTTATAATTCATAAAGTGCAAATAAGAAAATGCACATAATTTGTACTGAAAAGAAGGCTGGGTTGTTTTTGCTTGTTTGATAAAAAATATTGTGTCACGCATAAACACCCAAAGTTAACCTACCCGACTAAGTTGAACTTGACCCAACCGATCCTCAAACTTTCCTTGCCGCTTTGACGCATTATAACCCGCGTACTGGAGCTGAGATTGAAGGAAGACGGAATGAGGAGTTGGAGGCTTTGCTTTAATTTTTTGCAACGAACTAAGCACACTTATAGCTTCAATTGCTCGCTGTTGACGAGACTGGGGGGTTACAGAGGAAGCAAAAGAGGATCTCCCAGTACTATTACTAGACTGTTGATGATGAGGGGGTGGTACATTTGCTGACGCTCCCGTAGAATGACGAATCAGAGTAGGAATACATTGACTAGGATCATAACAATCCAGTGGGATGTATTTGTCGACTAGACTCAACAGTTCTCCCAACAAAACCGTCCCACGAACGCTGATAAAAGTGTCTCCAGTGACTATAACCTCTACCACGGCTTCTAGGAGGCCTCGGCGGATAAAACTAAATACTATTAGGGCCATATGGTTGGCTGTGATGTTTGGTCTGCAAAATAAATTAGCTAGATAAATATAAACAGGAAACTTTTCAGCATTCTCAAATTATATAATGTGCTGGACAGCGTACGTGCAAACAGCAAGATGAGGAAGAACGTCCAGGGCCTCCTGAACTACAAAACCTTCTTGTAGTTTCCAAGCGTCTTGAGGAAAAGATGGATCAACGGCTGATAAGGCCACTGTAACTTCGTCAGACCAAGTTGGGAACTTGACACCGACAATCTCACAAATTAAATCTAAAATTGTTCTCTATAAGTGGAAAAAAAACAATGCAAACTGTAGTACACAATTTATTATTATAAACAATAAAGCTATTGATAACCTTGTCTGCAAGATTATGTGAAGTCGCCGTTAAAATTAAACTCACCCTAATTTCTAGCTGCTCGATGTACAATGCATCAATTAATGCCTGAAGACCTGAATTTCTGCTTTGGCAGAAATGAGCAATCCCACTCCAACTACGTAATACTGTTCCTATAGCTGTTTTGGCACATTGGTAACCAACTTCCCGTTCGTCTCTGCAAAAAAAAAACAATTAAATCTCCGTGTATTTTTTTTACAAAAACAATTGTCTAAATTTACATGTCTTTATCCGCAGGTGCATGTCCACTATGTTTGAAATGGACATCAGTAAAAGGAGCCACGAGGGACTGAAGGTTAACTCCAGCCGCGTCCCTTGTTTCCGGTACATTAAGCAAATGAAGCAGACTTCCAATCATAGCTTCCAATACCATAGGGGACGTACAACAAAGTACATTATGGAGAAGAACGCGGACACCTCCGCACTCGATAAACTGAATAGGATTGAGCAAGGCTGTAAAATAAAAGGAATTAGTTAAACCTTTTCACAACCCGTTTACTGAGAAAGCAGTGAGTATACTAACCAAGTTGACAAAGTAGAGATAAACTTCCCCGATAGAGCTTATCATGTTCTTCAAGACCATCAAACCCAATTGCTACCAAAGCCCTTGTAATAGCACAAGGGAAATGAGCAGCTCCATTAGGTATGGCTAGAATCCTCTGACAAAGTCTTGTAGCTTGCATCCTCTCTCCCGAGTTGTTGAGAACGACGTCCATAGAGCGGACGACGAGGTAGGGAATGTGAGTCGCGTTCAGTTTCACCAAGTCCTCTTCCGATACAATCAAATACCGAAGGGCTCGCAGGGCCGCCATTCGAATAACACTTGCCTCGTTTACAAGGCTTATTCGTAGACTGAAAGGAAATACAATCCCGTAAAGGTTACAAATAAATAAAGGACTATTCTGCTAGCTCCTAAAATCTAAACATCAAATTCTGTTCGGCTACCAAATGCATATTTCTTCCGTGCTAAATCCAAGGTTTCGCGGAACAATTTTCGTTGAGCTTGTCCCCTCGCTTTTAAGCTTTTGAAGGTATTTTACAAATGCATTCAGATAAGCCAGACGTCTCCCCTTTGTAATTCCTTCCTTTAGAGAAATATTTCGCAGTATTTCACCCACAACCGTTCGGGCATCTACAAAAAAAACATTAATTAAAATCATTTTTAAACTTCCAGATCAAGAATGCAGACAATAAAGGCTTTTAAAGCGTACTTTGTTTAATGTCAAAGTTGATTTCCTCCGCACTATCCCGTCTATTTGCTGCATCTAAAATTAAAAGAATTCTCCAAAGTAATCCACCTATTTTTCTCCTATTTTCCAAATAAATGTCTTACATCGTGGACCTCGAACAGAGCTTGCAGCAACCCCGACATTTTTTCCTTTATAATTAAGCAGAGAGCTCATTCCTCCGCTCGTCAATTAACCTCTAGACGACCACACCCCTTTCTCTCGGGGTTACACCCACCTTCCCGTTCATTAAACACCCACAAAAGGTGTAGGTAGTTTCTATATACCTTTCGAAAACTCCTTTAAAATGGGTGTAAATTGGCTATTTTTTTAAAAACTTTGTGGATAGTAAGAAAGTAAAAACGGAGGTATTTAAGGAAACTCGTGGATCCTCCTACTTCTAATTCTTGTTCTGCTCATCAACCGTAAAAACACATTATTTGTTGTTGAGGATTTCGGGTTCGGGAAGGCCATCCCAATGCCACCCATTTCTTAATATTAAACAATCCGACCTTCGGTCGGACCTCTTTTTTAATCAAGCTTTGGACCTCTTTTTTAATCAATCTTCGGACCTCTTTTATTATTAGACTTTCCCTATCCTAAAAAACAACAACTTCATTAATTTAATTTGTAAACTTTAACTTTTTAAATTTATTTTTTTAAACTTTCAGTCTCGAGAACTTTTTACTTTTGTGTTTGTTGTTCTCGGAAATGGGGATTTGAATTTCCCGGGGAATGTGAAACGGAATAACAAGTTGGAAAAACAGGGTCAGCTGACTAGAACTGGGAGCAAAACTTCAAATAACATGTCAACAATGTGCGAACGAAAAATAAATATTGCGTTTTCGAAACTTTTTTTTAAAAATAAATAAAATCTACAAAAAATAACGAAAAAACTTGCTCCAAAAATACAGCCTTATCAAAAAAGGTGAGTAAGATAACTGCATTTCCGGAAATAATTCCCCGTTCCCGTTCCCCAACCCCCCACAATCCACATCCACCCACATGTGCACGGTGACGGTTTAATAATTCCCCGTCCCCCCACGTACACGGTTTAATAATTCCCCGTCCCCCCACGTACACGGTTTAATAATTCCCCGTCCCCAACATGTACACGGGTTAATAATTCCCCGTCCCCCCCACGTACACGATTTAATAATAATTCCCCGTCCCCCACACGTACACGGTTTAATAATTTCCTTTCCCCAGACCTTTCAATGTTAAAATAATGGTCCCTTTTCTTGTTAATAGAATTTTAAAGCTTTCCTTCGAAGTGATAGAGCCTTAGGGGAATTAAAACGGGAAATACGGTGTAATAGGTAAACAAAGAAACTGATTTGGTTATTTCTTAAAAATCCAATTATTGGGGAAACTCGTTTTTAAAAATGTGTATAATATTTAGATATTTATTATGAAGATGATGGACGGACAGCTGCAAGTAGTGATTCTGGGGGCTGGACGAGGTTCCAGGATGACGGAGCTTATCGGTAATAATCTGCCCAAATGTCTCATTCCCGTTGCTGGAAATCCCCTTATATTTTACCCCATGAAGTCTCTGGTCCTTAATGGGTTTGCTGGAAAGGGTACGTCTCAGATTTATCCGGATTTATTTATTTATCTTTATCATGGAAATATTTCGAATCTGACTAGGTACTTTTTTTGTGTGACTATTATAGATGTGTTGGTAATTGTCCAAGAGCGAGACGATGTTAAGAAGATGGTGGAACAGGCTGCGGAAGAGGCTGGCCTCAGAATTGAAATATTTTCCGTTCCAGAAGAATCCGATGATTTTGGAACGGCTCAGTCCCTAAGATTGGCCATGAAGGCCAAGAAAATTAATGTGAGTAAATCTTGGAACTTCTGGGAACTACGACAGCAGTTTTAAACTGACAAAGTTGTTGGAATGAGACACCCAATTTGGTGTAGATAAGGAAGTAAGGTTAATGGTTTTGTGTTAGTTATTATAACAGAATTATATCCTTTTTGTAGAGAGATGCGTTAATAATCTCCTGTGACTTGATTGGAGATCTTCCTCTTAGAAAGTTGGTGGAATTAAATGAAACAAAGCAGTCCTCCATAACAGCACTTTATATGAAAAGCGTACCTGTTCCGGCAACAAGTCTGCCAGGGCCCCGTAGAAAAGCTGCTCAAGGTGGAGTATTTTTGTTTCGGAAAGTAAGTAGGTACATGGATTAGAGTAGAGAAAGTACAAGGTTTGATATTTCTTTAGATAGGGATATTATTGGGGTAAAATCTTCCACATCGGAGCTGGTGTTTATAACATCTGAAGCAGATCTTGATGAGGATCTTGCCATTCCTGTTTCAACTCTTAGACGGTTCCCAAATATTAAAATAACCACTTGGCTAACCGACTCTCATGTTTATATTCTTGGAAAGGAGGTGCTTCAGAGGCTACTGGAGGATTTGGATGATGATGATCAGTACGTTTATTTCTTGGTTTTTCTGGCTTTATAGGATTAATTAATAATTAACTGTAGTACTAGTACAGCTGCCGTTATGCAAAAGGGAAAACCTTCTGAAAGGCGATTCAAATTTTAACAACTGTTGAAATCGGCTATTGGAGGAAATATTTGTTGCTAGATTCTACCAGTTTTTTACTTTGTAGAAGGGTTAAGAACGGAAAGGCAAGATATTTACTGAATGAGGGTGAGAAACCTTATTTTGAGTGAGGTTTCTAAAATGACCTAGGAATTGCTGCTAGCTGGAGCATATTTTTAAGCTTTCCGAAGGGCAGATTAGATTCTAATGTTATTTGACCAGGCATAGGTCACAAAAAGTCAAGTTGCATACGATGTACTTTATATTTACTAAATGATTTGCAGGAAGCATCTAAGCCTAAAAGGAGAGTTTCTCCCTTGGATTATTCAAACTCATATTGAAGACGCTAACACTGTTAAAGAGCCCCACCCTTTTCACTGCCTGTTGGAAACGGGAGAGAGGGAATGTATTAGGGTTAATTCTATAAGAAACTTCGCCATTGCGAGTCAATCTGTAAGTTGTAAACGTTCCTGGTCTGGTGGTTAAGTAAGCCGTTAAATATAACTAGCCGAGCTAAAAAAAAATACGATAACATATTGAAGGTGGACTGGCTGCAGAAAACTTTTCCAAAATGCATCCCAAAAAGAAAAGAGACGAAGATTTCCAAAGGGTGCAAACTAGTGAATGCATCAGTAGGAAATCATTGCACAATCGGCGAGAAGTGTAAATTAAACAATGTAATAGGAATGGATCATATAAAGATTGAAGCTGGATGTGAAATTGAAAACGTTATCATCTCATCTAACGTCATTATTGGGGAAAATTGTGTCATCAGAGATTGCCTTGTGGGTGCCAAGTTCCATGCTGTGCCTGGAGGTAGTTTACATTACATCCTATTATTATTAATCTGTTTCATTCCTATGTCATTCATTAGTTCTATTTCTTGGGGATGCTTCCGCTTTCACTATAAAAGGGTTTGGGTAGTTGGCTGATAGAAAAAGGGCTTCAACCAAAAACAGTATGATGCTGATTGAGTTCTTTTATTTTCTAGCCCACCATGTAAACGATCACTTGACAGTTGTAGAAGAAAAGTTTTTCGAAGCGTGAAGAGAGCAAACGCAAAAGCTGGATTATAAAATTTTATCAGACCGCATTTGCTGGCACATGGTTGGGTTTTAATTGGGTCAAAGTAAGTTTCCTAACTTATTTGTACAAGTGAAATAAAAAAGACTTTATAACTGTCATATATTTATCAAGGTTAAAATATTACTGTAGCCTATAGTTGAGAAAAATATAAGTTTACTTTATTTGCTCTTGGTAAGGATTTCCATCAACAAAATTGCCATGTGTAATAGTATAATTAGCATCATAAATCATTTCCGCAGAGATGAAACCTTTGCCCCGAACCATTCGCTGAAGGACGTTCTTAAACTCAATCTTCCTCATATTAGATAATCTTTATTTAGAAAGGATTATAATAATTACTTTGACACATATTTGTGGTTCACTAATAGACTATGATAGTTTGTACACTGTGTGTGAACTTAATAGTAAAGCTCTGGGTTTAAAATGAGTAGAGTAATTATGAATCTTTAGCTTTAATCGTCAGCATTAAGCGTGAGGCAGACACCCTGGAGTATCCAATATCCCGAGGGATCAAGTGTCTTTAAATCAGCTTCAAAAACTAGGCCAACGCCCATGGCATTTCTTCGCATGGACGTTGTGTAAACTGGGCAACGGTAGGTTCCCTGGAATATTTTAGATTGTTTATTAGCAAAGTAAGCAAAGCAGAATGTGTTAATGATTAAGCCGGGTCGGGTATGCGTACCTCTAAGTCTAAATTGGCAGCTTCAATGGGAATTACGGTCATTATAGGAAGCTCTTCCACTAGAATTTTAGGTCGAGACATTCCCAAAGCTCCTTTCTCTAAATCCCAACAAGATCCTTCCAAATAAAGTCCACCAATGTAGCAACCCTGGAATTAAAAAAAAACGAGTATAGTTAACTTGAGTCCGTGACCTGGCGAAGAGTCTGTTAGCTTTCAAAGGAATTTACTTGTGCAGGACGATCCATAACCGTAGAAGCATCAGTTATATCCGAAACTTCCGTGTATAAAGTGGACTTATCCAAGGGCCAATTATACCTTCGACAGGTTGCTTGAACTAAACCTGTCAAGTAGGATTCAGGAACGTGGAGGCCGGAAAGCCACATTACTCTCGGCTCTGTGATATTTATCTGGGTAGAATGTAAAAATTGTTAAAAATTGTCGGGATTTTTAGGGGGTAATCCTGTTTGTTTTAGAACATTTTGGAACTCACCCATTGTTCATATTGAGCATTTCTCCTATTAAAATGATTAATCCAACTACCCAAGTGTTTCCTGGTGGCTGGAGCAAGCTTGAGCCATGTTTCTGGAATTTGTCCATTGTACAAGCAATTTGCAACGTTATCAAGCGTCGGATCCATTCCAACTTCACCGGCTATGGCTTTCCGCAAAACTAGTAGAGTAGCTTTCATTCTGCTAATTAGGAGGTTGAACCTTTCTACTTCTTGAAGAAGGACGACCGTCGTAGGGGAGGGAGTCAGTCCGTACTTTTTTCTTAGAATGTCCATTTCGTAGAGTGGGGGCAACTTTTTCAGGATATCGGTTGCAGTTGTGTCAATCACTCTGTCTTTGGTTATCGCATCTCCGGCCGAGACTGCAGGATTTAAGAGCAGAAAATAGAAATAGTAAATTAAGAAATGTTCAACTTAAATTCATACAACATTTTTTTAGTTCTACGGTTTCAAGTTTTTTTATAAAATGTCCTTTTAGGGGTCAGGATTTTAAAGGGTTTAGCTATAAAAGTGACACTCTTTTGCCCTCAGAAACTTTCAATTTCTACAGAAGCAGATTTATTGCTAACTCCCTAACTAATACTGAGTAGGAGAGGGTGGATGTAAAGGGGCTAGCATGACCTTATGACCTTAAATAGATACAAGGCTGATGAATGCTTGCAGGCTATCATTAATAAAATAATCATTCAACAAGGTTACGCACCTGTTTGAGGCTGAAGATCAATTAAATGCATCCACATGTCTTTAACTGCTTCAGTATAGTAGCCTATCTCGGCGTTAGCATGAAGTCCAAAGACCATTGGGCTATTTTCCAACGGTAGAAAGTCAATAGATTCTATAACAAGGAAGAAGTAAAGATAAGGATTTCAGATCAGATCTTTAGAGAACTTTTGTGACCTTTTTACCTATATAATTTTCACGACCACCATCCGCTGGGATTATGTAGTCGACCGTGTCGTCGACATAGAAGTGGAAGCAGGGTTCTTCCTCTTCCTCTTCAGATTCCATTGGGTGGAACAGGAAATCCCCCATGTAGCCATCCATGTACGTTTTAACAACTCTACGGTCAAAATCGTCAATTACTCGACCGCCGTACATGACCTGAAAAAACGTTAAAATTCATTACAAAATATGAAGGGATTCCAGTGATGATTTTTTTTTAATCCAAAGGAAAGTAATATTAATTGTAACCTCTCCAATCAAGTATTTGAGACTTCCCCAGGGGATTCTCGTGTCCTGGTTCTCTAACGCTTTATTTAGATAAGTTTCCAAAATTTGGAGACTCACAGAGAAGTCACTTTCGTTAAAGTCGTACGCTATGTTAAACCCAATCTTGCCATACTTCCGTCGTTCCTATTTTCAGAAGTATAAGTCAAGACAGAAGTTGAGGATCAAATAGAAATATCTAAGACTAAGCGTGGTTCTAGTTCTAAGGTTGCATCTTTTTGTTCAACTATCAGACAACTAACCTGAACAACAGCATGGAAAAAGGCGAGAACGTAAATCAAAGCTTTGTAAACGGGATGTTTGCAGTCTTCAATGGTCTCCGTGCTGAGGCGGAAGTATGTGGTTCTCATGTTTAATTTGAGTCCATTTGGGGGCTCAGTAACAACTTTCAGGGACTTTTGGAGGATCCCAATTGGAAAGTCCGGGGTTGGGTCTGTGGTCATCCAGAGTCTAAAGTCTGGATGAGGTTTCCCCATCTTCTCCAGCATTTTTTCGAACACTCTCACAAACCGTATCAATAAATGACAGTTTTGGAGCATAAGCCAGTAGCCTTTGTCTGTGCAGAGTTCTAGGAGATTCATGGCCGCCTGAAAGTTTACCATTTCGTTAGAATAGACATAAGCTAGGTTTAAGATTTTTAATTTATCTTGAGGGTTTTGAAAAAGAGAGTTCTGACCGTTTCTTGTCCCTGCCCCAGTGAAATGAATTTAATATGTTCTGGTTCTATTCCAACTCTTTCTCCAAGCTTCCCAATATCTGAAGCCGGGTCTGACCCCGGACTTAAAATAAATACCACCGGTGTGTAAACAGAGGTTTGGTCGTAGATTGCGTCGAAGCTGTTTTTTTTTTATAAAAAAATAATATCTATTAACCGACTTGTTGCGAAGGAAAACTTTGATCTTGTATGTAAAGTCTGACCTGATGACCGGAGGTGTGACGAATCTATCGCCCATAACTTCCGTCACGTAGTTAACAATACCACGGTAAACCCTGTCGATTCGGAAACAACGGAGGAACATAAGCTTCTGGAAGTCATTAAGACCTGTACTGTAAGGGGGTGGGAAGGGGATGGACTCTGGGGTGTCGTTTTCGAACCACTACAAACAAATAGAAAGTATTCTTACAATAAACTCTTCAAGTATCCGACAAGACATTGTAAGTTTATAAATTGTAAACCTCTTTCCAAACGCTCGTATTCTTGGCCAACTCTTCTGTGAGCGCTCCAAAGGTGTTTGGAAAGTCCATCTCTAGCTTAAGGATATCCTCCCAAGACTAAAAACAACATAAAGGTCTGACTTATGTAGAGAAAAAGAAGAAGTTAATTTGATTTCAGAAGTGATAAGATTACCTTCTCGGCCATCCATGATGGATAAGGGTTGACCCTGTCGGGCTTATCAACCGCGACGTTCCCCTTGATGAAAAACTCTAGCTCCCTATGCTCCAGGTTGTTCTCACTTTCCTCCAACTTGGTGGCCATTTGGAATGAGAAGAGAAGTTTATGCTTTTCGAAGATACCAGTGCAGCCATAGTCGTATATGTTGACCGTGAGACATCCGATGATGTTCTTGAGTCGTTTCTTAAGAACTGGGGCTGGGATAGCTTTCTTCAAGGAGTAGGTAAAGACACCCAGGTAGGCTGCCAGGGAGTATTGGTACATTGAGTTCACGGCTAGCATGTCCAACATGACGAAAAACAGGATGGCCCCACGGGTTGCCACTGGTCGGTAGCCATCTCGAAGTTTTTCAATGTCCAACGCTGTCTTGGCTCCTAATGCTAGCTTTTCTGATACTTCGTCAGCTTTCTGTTTTGTGTCGTCGACAGCGTTTACGAGATCAATGTTGTCAACCATAGACCCTACAATAGGTATGCAATATGTTTACTAAACCGACGAGTGGTTTTGGTTAGTTAGTTCCGGAACTTACCCTGACTCTGGCTCAATTCTCTGAGAAGAGTGTCCTCGAGATCCTTAAGGAGCTTTTTATTTATGGAAGTCTCCTTAATAATGATATTCCGCTGTTCCTCCAAATCCGGCCTTTCTTGTGCCACGACCACCCCCAACAACTGTCCCTCAAGCCCTTGGACTGTGACAGTGTAGTTAATGACCATACTCTTTGCAAAAACCCCTGGACTAAGCTTAGGATTGGAGAGCTTTGAGTTCAAGTAGAGCCTGAAACCAGGATCGTAGTCCACTTCCTTGTCTCCAAGGACTATAAAAAGGCGGCCGTGGTCATCCTTGACGTTCTTTTCCAGAACGTTGTCAATAACCGGATCAATATACTCTTCAACATCCTGGAAGAGGACGGGATAGCCGTATTTAATCCCTAGCTCCAGTTGCCTTAGAAAGTCGGGATCAGTGAAGGTTATGATTTTCAAGTTGTTGTTCTCCTCTCTCTTTCGAATCCACAGGGAGGCCTGTTGTTGGGGATCGATGCATAAGGGGAACCGGCTTGACTTTAGTGTAAGGATTCCGTTCTGGATTGAGAGCTCGTCATTCGGCAATCCTTCAGACGACCATCGAGCTATTTCTACATCGTCTGTTAGAATCGTTTCTACCTGGAATTAATTAAGAAAGCATAAATAATCAATTCCTTTCATTCTTCTAATTTAAAAGTGCTTTAAAGGCTTCATCCTGTACTTTAAACTTTGGGTTCCGAGGAAGTTCCATTTCGTCCAACTGTCCCATCCAATCTTCGTAGATCATTTTCCTCCGGAACTCCCAACTAAAGGCTCCAGTGTAGCTAAGAAAGGCAGAAGCGATGAGACAATCTCCTAGAAGCCACTTTTTCTTTTTCTTCAATTCAACCAAATCCTTTTGCCAACGCGTGTTTTCCGAACTCAAGCCCGTGATAAGTCTTTTACGTAAAGAGAACATTTATTAACATCTTCTTAATTAGTATAATTATTACACATAATTATAGCAATTATACCTATCAGCATTGGAGAGTCTCATCATAAGGATATTATATTCATCCTCAAGGATTTGCTTATCAATCATGGCTACATCATATTTCTTCTGCAAAGACTCAAGCTCATCCTCCAGTTTTTGGACCCGAGCGTTTGTAGTGTCGAGCTGGTTCTTGGCCTTGGTGTAAACGGACACAAGTTTGCTTACTGCATCTCGCTTAGGCTTGATTTCAAAGTTGACGACACAGAAGCCCATAACGGCGACAACAAACTTGAGAAGACCGGCACCCGCTCTGGAGATCTTTTGCAGCCCCTCTATAGTCATGTTCATGGTTTTATTTGCATTTTCCAACATGTCTTGGACCTTTTTGTACATCGCTTGGGTTATGTTATCCGCGTCAAGTTCCATTAGAGAGCGGAGGAAGTTTTGTTCGGCCATCATTCCTCGAGCTGCTTTCCATCCAAACTCTTTCATACCCTTGAGAGCCATTATACACTCGCAGATTACTTGGACAGCCTAGTAGGATTTCAAATAGTTGTATTTTATATTAGGGAAAAATACACCGTAGCTTTTAGGGGGAACTAAACCAAGGGCTCTGTGTTGGTATTACCTTAGGGGGTGTAGAGAAGGATCTGATTTCAATGATATCATTCTTGTCCAACTCCTGAAGCGCCAGGCGAGCGGCCTCAAGCGCTGGCATCGCTTCCGCAAGAACGCTCTCCGCTTCCGTTTTCTCCTTTTGAATAATCCGACTCTGGACTTCGAGCTCTTTCCCTTTAACAATCGCACTTGCCTTTTTCTCGGTCGCCTCCGCCGTCCTTGTTACTATTTCCTTTAACAGGATCTCACAAGCTCGAGACTTTTCATCCATCACCTTCTTGGACTTTACTAGCTTCTTATTCAAGGATTCGATTTCCACCTTGGCATCCGCAATTTTTCTAATCCCGTCTACAAGCCGCTTACACTGCGCCGTGATGTAGTTAAGCCGCTCACGAAAGAGCTCAACGTACTGAATCTGGTAATCAAGAAAATGCTTAGGAGAGACGTAGTTGAAGCGACGGAGCTTTTGCGAGTATTCGGTTGAGTATTGTTGGACTGAAAAGTGGACGTGGACGACGTGCTTTACGATGTTTTTCTGGAATTTCTCCGGAATTATTGGGTTCTGAAAAGTAGTAAATGGATTAAGATTTGTAGGGACGAACGGCTAGTATTAAGTGGACGGAATATTTGAGGAAAAAACATCTTAAGTTAAGCTGAGGTTTGAAGGTAGATAAAGGTAACTCTCCTACCTGAGAAAAGAAAACAGTAGCCACAGCGTACAAGGCTTGCTTAGGCCATGGTTGGAACCAATCTATGTAAGTATTGTTTACAAGTCCGGGGAAGTTTCTACATCGATTCCTCAACGCATCTCCCGTGGGGCTCATGGCTAAAACTACGTGAAGATTGTTCACACATTTCTGAATATAATATTGCCAAATGGTCTCCTTTGTCATGGCTCCAGTGGTTTTCTTGGCCTCTTCTCTAACTCCGCTGACGATGTTATCCCGTTCGTCGTCCCCATAAAGGGCTGGCACCATCCCTGCTGTCAGCATGTTATTTATAAGCTCAAGGAAACCTTCTTCCGCTATTTGGGTGTCGTTAAAGAGGAACGTGATCTCTTTGTTGAGGATCCCTAGATCGTTGTAGAGTTTCTTGAGGTCTTCCCGGAAATGGTATTCGGAGTAGCCTCGGTTTAGAGCGATTTCGAATATCTTGTACCCAGCCGTGTGGGAGGCGAGACGAGTTAAACTCTGACGACCACTCCCACCAACCCCTGTACACAGGAAAGCATAAAAGTAAGTAAGATTTACAACTCAGTCTCTTAGTACAATCATAATATTGCAATTTTACCAACTAAAAGACAGTGTCCTTTGTGCATGCGGATCGCCCTGACTATGTGAGTTAAATGTTCTAAAGCGTCTTCGAAGAGCACAAGGTTCATCTTCATATAACTCTCGTTGTAGTCCTCTAAAAGTTCTTGGAAGAGGGCTTTGGCTGCGTCGTAGTCTAAAATATCTTCGTAAATCCTAGGGGCGTCCTCCTCTAATGCTGTCCGGTAGTCTCCAAATAAAATGGGGTTCTTTAGTGCGAAGTCTGCATCAGCTTCAAACCGTTCTACTATTATTTCCTCGATAAACTCGTTTACCACCCGGATGTCCTGAAAAGCATGTAACAGGTTGATGTAACTTTTACATTAAACATTTATTTTTAATTTAAAATCTGTCCAAAGTTACCTGCTTTGTGATGAGACGGTCGCAGAACACACGCCTGAAACGTAGGAAGTTTAACGGTTTCAATGATTTTTTTTACCCAGATGCATGCTCTGTCACTTGTACATTCTAATTCGGATAATTGACGTTAACGTCTTAAATTGGGAAAGTCTTACGTGCACTCATTTCTCCAAACCCTTATGATCTGTTGATGGATACTGAATCTTTCCGTATGCATTTGACACAATCCGCAGAAAACTCGGGAGAGATCCCTCATATTGAAACGGTAATGGAATTTACTCGGTGTGGGGGGCAGCTCTTTGCTGATCATCTGAAATATATATTTAAGTTGCCGTGTCAAAAAGTATTTAAAATGCATACAGGAATTATTGCAAAAAGCAACTGTACCTGGAAGAGTTCCAGGGTGGCCAAAACAACGGGTGTGACGTACTCTTGAATCTCTTCACTGAAATTGGCACAATGTGCTCGAAGAATGGAGGTGTAAATTGACTGGAGAACTGCCGTTGTTGGAAACGTCATGTTGTAAACGGAGAACAGGCTCATGAAACGAGGGTCCACTTCATTCCGTCCACCTCCGGCCTTTCCCATTGCGGCGAGGTAGGCTAGATACACATTTTTATAAATCATATATTTTTTTCAACAATAAGGCTTAGTAAAGTAGAAACACTTACAAATATCATTCATAAGTTTCCAGTTAAGGGCCTTGCCCCGGTCATAAAATCCCCCTTTGTCTATAAGGAGTTTAAGAAGGGCAATCGGTTGTTGAGTCCCGTATAAGTCTACTTGTGGCATGTTCATGTCATCGATAAAGATAAGGATCCGCTTTCCCGGAGGTGGTCCGTAGATATCTTTAGTCCGCTTTTCAACGCTGTTCTCAATATAACGCTGCACGTCCATTGAGGAGGTCCTTGAAGAGAAGTTCATGCTTATGACGATAGTGTCATCGTTGAGGTTATTGACGTAGTTCTGTGTAGTAGCCGTTTTAGAAGTACCCGTCTCACCTATCAGGACTGGGGGTCTTTTTACCTAACGTTGTAATAAAGCAGAACATTACAATTTTAGAACGCTTTGCTTCAGTTGTTGTCCCAGTTGAAAAAGTAAAGTACCTTGTCCATCATCTTAAGGACCCAAGTGGTCTTCTCCGTGTCAACGGTTGGGACAAGGATTTGGGAGAATTTTAACTCGGGTTTGTAGTCATACGCTGGTACAAGGGACTTCCAGGGTCTCCAGTCCTTTGTGTCATCTTTCCAGATGTATTCATACATTTTCCCGAAAGTAGTCGGCATTTCTCCTGGAAG
>JAQFZX010002371.1:0-19552 GCA_034682405.1 Hydroisotoma schaefferi | reverse complement strand
GCTCCGAATCCAAAGTTTCAATTAGCTTTTAAAAAGGCCATTGATCAAAAAACAGTGAAAGTAAGATGAGCCAGGCTCCTGTAATTCATCATTCTACTTTCTACTTGTCAAGTAGTAAATCTGCTGTAAGTTGACAAGTAAAAATATCTTTATCCATCTGTTTAATTTTTCCGCAGAAAGGTAAACAGTTTTATTGAAAAGGAGTTAAAAACCAAAAACAAACCAGCAGCTTTTCCCATTTTGGAAAGCTACTAAAGAGAGACATCAGATCCTGCCTTATCAAAACATTTAACATTTATTATTATTCATGTTCAATACGAAATAAAACCTATTCATCACTTTCCTGTCCCTTCGACTTGATTTTTACCTCTTTATGCCCAACTGCATTGCTGCTAAACAATAAGAGGAACTTTTTACTGTATTTACTGAATAAAGTAAGCAATTTATCAACCCCGGATAAAAATTTCGATAACAAAAGGACGGTGATACTACTTCTTCCACTACTACTACTTCTATTATTACTACTACTACTACTACTACTACTACTACTACTACTACTAACCATCCGTTTTTGAGGAAATGACCAGATCAGTCGTAGAATTGCATAGAAAGTAAGTAACCGATTGCCAAATAAATAAATGGAAGGTAAACATTAGAGTTGGTACTGTTTTATTTTGATATATTTTTACTTGGAAGAAAAGTAACAAAGACATTAGTAGAAGCTGGATTTTATTTGTACTATTATTAGGGCTATTATTCCCAAGGTAAAGGAAAGTGGTTGGGCCTTTGTGATGTTAACTTAACAGTCTGTAAAAACCTGGCTAGTTTCCGCCGTTATCTAAGTACCTCTAGAAGTAAGTATCTATCTATCTATCTACCAGCTTTGTAGTGGACAGCGACCAGTTTCTCTACCAAATCTAATGGGGGATGCTTCAACATTAGCATTATAGATAGGGAAAAAAGTAAGTTGTTGCATTTATCTCGGATGACATCGATGAATAGCTCTAGGTTGAAGGTAGCAGACTCTATTTTATTATACGGAGGTAATAGAGGAAAGCAAACAAATGGATTTGTATTGTCCATCGGATGCTGGCTGCTGCTGGGAATGAAAAAAATATCCGGATTTTTATTTGCACAAACCGGTAAGACCCATTAGAGAGAGACTATTCTATTCTTAGCAGGCAGTTGAGCCATTATTATAGGATCAACATTGAATTGACCATCGACATCGAAAGGGATTCGGAACTTTTTTATAGTTGTTCTTCTCAAAAGAAAGAGATAAAGATAAGAGTTCTGCATTGAGCTGTTGGGCTCTTAAGTATAATTGGGGTTTAGTAAGAAAGTGGCAAAGATGTGGGGTTTGAGACACACAGAAGGGGACTATTACTTCCTTTATGGAACATACCTCTATTTTAGGGTAGTTTAAGGATTTTAAAGAATATCAGAAGCTAAAGTTAGGTTAATGTTCAAATATTCAAAAAGTAAAAGTAAAAGTAAAAAATCATGCTAAAAAGTTTAAGAACAAGAAGACAAATTAAATGCAAAAATCAATGTAAAAAGTCAACCATTAACTTATTTTCTTTTACTCTCTTGCATTTCCATCCATTTCTTCCATTTACTTCAATAACTTTCCTTTATGTTCCTGTAAAGAAGAAAAAGCGGATGGTCAATTCAGTTAAATACCCGGAATCGGAAACGGGCCTGGTAGTGAAATGGAAAGTGAATGAAGGACTGAATAGACAAATACCCGTCGTTTACTCAACCTCCAACAGACAGACCAAGTTGTTCTTTAGCTTTTTAGAAAGGAGAATGACCAGCCAAGCTTTTATTTGCGGATAATGTGTCTTTATTATCTGGTTTAGCTCCCTTTTTACTTATTTACATGATTTTTTACCCTCCGCGTTTACTTTACACCGTCTTTTGGGAATACACGGGAGGTTGTCTCATAAAATAAAATACACTATAAAAACCAGTATTACAGCTTTTGCTTTGTGGGTTTAAAAATATTAAGCTGGATTGCGGAAAGTGGTTGGAAACATGACACTACTACTGCTAAATAAAACACCGTGTCTTTGTTACTTATTTTATGCATTTTGAATGAGTTAGAAATGAGAGGAATGGACAAACTTTGTCGCTTAATATTCACACAATTATTGGTAAAAAATGGTCAAACAGATATTCAATAAAGTTTAAAAAGTCAAGAGAAATGTCCTTTCTCAAGTACACTTGGTTTTTTAACATTGTTCCAAAATACCAACGGTTTTTTACCATTTCATTTCATAGTTCTTCAGAAAGACATTTATAGCTTGCGTTTTTTTTAAAACCGAGATGATTAATAGTAGGTTTCATTAGATACGAAATAATTGGTGAGAAAGTGATCGTAAAAGCCGGATTAGACAGAAATCATCTAAAGTTATAAAAATCCTCTATTCAATTCAATTCAATCAAGGAGATTTTATTGATTAATAAAAATCAATTTGGGAAAGAGTTCTCTTTCTCAAATCTCCAAATTAATTCTTTTGATTGACTACTAAAAAACTGATAAAAAGTTAGAACTCGAGAGAGCTCTTGGAAAGTTGATAATCCCTTCGGGAATAATTCCTCTTCTATCCCGTATTATTTATGAGTCAAGTACTTTGAGGGTTTTAAGACTTAATTCAGGTTAGGGATTAAAACACGTTGATTTTGATTATGAGACTGCTGGATTGTGATTGAAGTTGATAGTTGAAAGAGCGGTTAGAGAACGAAGGATGAGATGAGAGTGTATCATTAATACCTTTTAATAGGGTGGCTTTCCAGGCTCAATGAAAAGAGATGGAAATCATAAATGTCACCCGGAAGGGATATTTTATTAGTTTTGATGTTCAAAAGCCATCTCACTCGCTACTTTTCAGTAACTACTACTGGCTATTTGGAGTAGTGGTATGGGAAGGAAATAAGGTTGCGTTTGCTTTGGTGGATTTCATATATCTGGATGAAAATTTATCAGTATGTGGCTGTCCGGTTAAGAATTAGCCTTGCATTTGCAATGTATTACCGTAAATATATGATATCCCAGAAATGTAGCGCGAGCTTCCGTTCATTATGTGAGTTTTGAGGGTCAATTGTAGCTAAAAATACCTTTCACTTCAATTATGAAGTACGTTTTTTATATGGAGGATGGAATTTTGGGCTATGTAGTAGGTTTCTTTGAGAAATATTGCATCAATTTAACATTTTGGGTTCAGCTTATTTCAGTATCTTGTTTACAAATAATTCCTCAAATCTCTGGTATTTTAAAGGTTCTCAACATCTAAACTCTAACCTGTGCATCTCAACAAAATTTGGATTTATCATCCCCTAAAATTATTCCTGGTTGTAAAAATCCATTCAATAATGGAAAAACTCTAATAATGTTACTTTATTGCATGCACCGACACATATCCTTCTATCCTTTCCTAGCTCACGCTATTACAATTGTAATTGTGAGCCTTGCTGAGTGGATCTCTGTAATGTTAATTCTGCAGTTATTAAACGAACCATGCATGAGCATTAGTTTAGTTTATCTATGTTTATTTAGAGAAACTTGTGAGGTAGAACTTGATGAGGTTTGGCTAGTATTGGTAAAGTAGTAAATGGAGTTGTATTTGTGTGTAGTGTATGCTACTAAACTAGCTTTAATAGTTCTATCCTTCTACAAGTATGATTTAATATGTGGTTTGGTTTCAACCAGGAAAATAATACCCAACCGAATTTACTACGTATTTCGGGACAAAATCCATTTACATTTGAGTTGAATTAGACTCGACTTTAAAGGCATTTTAATAGGTTGAATAATTCGATGTCGATTGGACATCTATATCTCTACTCTGGAAATGTAAAACGAACCTTCATTTTCAATCCGAAAATTAATTGCGTTACTATAATTTGATGAATGTAATAAGGTAGAATTACCAACCAACTACAATTATTATTGTCATTACTTTAAAATGTCTAAGGCTTTGTTTAAATAATTGCAGCATAAGTACGTTATCATTTAAAATTTTCATAGCTAAACACTGGAACACTTTTCCGGTTGGCCATTCATAGTTAGCGTTTTGAATTCTACATTAAATAATCCGTCACATCATTCCCATAACACGCAGGGTAAACGGTCATCATTTGTGATCGTACCTGATCAGCCTGTAAACCACAATTTGTGAATAATTAATTTAAACCTTAGTCTTACACCCGGAATGCTGTAAAAAGTTGTAACCACAAAAAAAGTAGTTCTTATGAGGTTTCCTCATTTAGCTGGAAACTTAGATCGGAAACCAACGCGGTTACCCAGTTGCCTAAATAATGATGAAATAAATATGATACATGCTTCCTACTACATAAATTCATTTGAGCAGCAGAGGGATAACCGCTCAGTAGTTAATTTTAAAGTAGCTTTTTCCTCCTTCTAAAAAATTAACTCTCCTCCATTCCTATTTAGTATTATTCTTGGCAAATTACTCAAAGCATTTTTGTAAACCTTCGAACATATAAAAATCATTTTTTACCGGACTATAACAGCTCATGCTGTTTTGGTTTTAAAATAAACATTTTAACTACAAAGCGACCATGCATATTTTGTTAGCAATCGGTAAACGAAACGAAGATTTTGGCTAACCCATAATGTAAATGAAATTATCCTTTATCTTGATAAATAAATTAATAGGTGTCCTACTGGGAGCTGTTGTCACCATTGGAGCTGCAAATATACCGGCAACCAATTATGAGTACGATGATGACACAATTTGGCAAATTAATGGTAATAACAGTTAATTACCAGTATACTGGTACTGGAGTACCTGAGCAACATTTGGGAGATTATTTTTGAATAATTTATATTATCCTTCCTGATTTTAAATTCTACCTCAGGGAATGTACATAATAATTTGACGAGAAACAAACGATTTGTGCTGACTGCTGTTGCGCTCGGGGCTGTCGCAGCAGGTACAGCACACGTCATCTCGACTTTGCCACGCTGTACCAAAGGTGGATGTCACAGAGGGATATGTTGGGCTCATTGTGGATTTAACGCAAATAGAGGAAGTTGGTGCTACACTACTAAATCTAATACGCCGGGTAAAGAGTACACTTTATGTTCAAAAGACTCAGAATGTGATGGCTGTCATAGATGTGCCGGTTCTTGTCTTTGGTAATTGAAAATCGATCCAAGAAATGACCTTTTGTGTAGAGTTAATACATAGTAACTGCTATTACAATATACTCCAGTCAATACCATATTTATAAAATATATCGCATATTGAATCATTGTTGACTTTCTCTTGCTTGGTTATATATTCTACTCGTTACGCTTTATTTAAGGTGTAAGATTTATTATTTAAACAGTTTTCTGTCAATAGAGATAAAAGATTTTGAATAATAAAACCTCCTCCAAGCAGCTATGTGAGCCCAGTCAATTGTTTTATCACCGCGCTACCCGTTTGATCTTTCAAGTCTGCGTACGTTTTCGAGGAAAGTAACTGATTACTTTATCCCTTTACAACCCTGTTGAACCCTTTACTACCATTAGTATGCGGCTTCTTTGGTTTTCCATTTCATATTTTATGTGGGGGCACAGCCCCCACACCCCGTTACCTTTTACGCTTTCGCTTGGTTTCTTCACTGCTCAGGCGTTTTACAGCTTTTTTTAAACTAAACAAAATCGATTCACCCGATACTGCTCCGGACGCATGAAACTTCAGATTCTACCAAAAGTAATCTGCTATATAAGTTTTTTATTTCTGATCTAAAATTGGATTTGGATATTTTTTACCCTATCGGGTCGCTCTGACCCCCACAGTTACATAAGCTTTTGGATTTTACCAAAAATAATCGTTTCTTTGTTACTTTTGTACAAAAGTAGAAGAACAATATTTTTCAAAATTGACCCCCACGGGCCACTGGGTGGTTTGCTCGGGCTGGTTTACGAATTCAAACTTCAAACTCGGCCCTGGACCCACTATGCAAAATTTCGGAGCTGTGGTGTCATTATTTCTCCGAGTTATCGTGTCGACACACGGACGGACGGAGTGCGTGGCTTAAGCCCAATTTACTGGGCTAAAAAGTAATGTCAATTAAAAAAAATCTTTTTAAATCCACTCAAGCAGCCATGGCTATTCAGACCTCATGCAGATTGTCCCTTCTACTTTTACCTTATTACAATTACTGAAGTGGAGTCGGTTATGTGAAATGTTACCATTAAAAAGTTAAAAAAAAATTAGTCAGGGGTATACCCAGTAGTTTAGTTTAGTAGATTTGAAACTCTTTTTAATAGCTCGTGTCCTACAAACTCGAGAGAATATTTATCTCCGTTGTTTGGAAATAATGGGAGATCAATAAATTCATTCCTGTTCAAGGTATTTCATTTGGATACTGGAGATTAACCAAGTTATTAGAACATTAGAATTTAATGGTAGTGTAATTTCATCGAATCACTAACCATAATTACTGCTAAAAAGTTAGATGAGGAACGTATATGTCTATACACAATAAAGGAACAAATTATACTTTATTCGCGGAGATCGCACTTTGCGGAAACTATTGTATTGTAATGAATAACTATAATAAAAATAAACCAATGCTGGATTTTCTTAAAATGTAAAATTGGAACAGTTTAGTTGACCTGACCTTTTTAATTTGTCAATTAAAATTGTAATTAAAATTTGAAATTAACTTCAATTAGTTTAATCCAACATAACCTTAAATTAGTTATCATATCATGAGGCTTGAAGTTGCCTTTTTTGTTTTAGGCTTCAGTCCAAAAATTTTATTTGAATTCACTAAAACTTTACGAGCAGGCACAGGGATTTAATACCTAGAAAAGTAGGAAATGCAGTCATTCCAGAACTGATTGTCTCATTTATCATTTTAGTTTTCAGAAAAATGTTCTCAAAACTCTGCTTGAAAATACTCGGTCATACTTATAAATCTGTTGAAGTTTTCCACAGCGTAATAGTGAAATGGGATCCTCTAGAAGAAAAACTTAACATAGAAAAACGCATCCCATTTTTAATTTGTCACCATGTATTCGGCTGCTTTGCCATCATATACTGTGTCTATCTGACCCTTCAGTTTCTGATCCAAGCTTCTGCTCTAAATTACATCAACATGGTCTGGCTTTTTATCTGGATGGGAATTTACTGCTGGGCTAGTTGCAGCTACTTCAATGCCATGTTACACAAGAAAGAAGTGGTGGCATTGTTCAATGGACTCAAATTGGCAAAGCAGTCGCCCCTGGTTGAGAAAAATATCAGAAGATGTAAGTTCTTATGAGATTTTTAAATAAGGTTTACACTGTCTAAAATAACCCTATAAAATCGCTCATTCTCCCACTTTTAGGTAAGGTATTTAAACCAATTGTCGGCCAGTATGGAATTGTAGAACTGAAGATATTAACTCTAGAGATGGCCAGTATGGCCCTGCTGAGTGGAACATTTCTTGTATTCCTCGCAATTCCAAATAAACCTCAGTACTTTTACTACTGGGTGCCGGAAGGGTACAAGAATCTGGGAACCTTGGCTCTATTTGCAGGTTTGGAGCTAGTATCAAAATGTGGAACCATCAGCCTATTGTTCCTTGACTGTATCTACTTTCACTCAGTTATCGCTGTTGTTACACAGCGATTGGAAGCGTTGTGGTTAGTCCCCACAGGTTTTTACATTACGCGTATGGTTATTAAACTGATAATCTGTTTGTAAATCATTTCCAGTGAGTTTAAATTGCCCTTATTGACAACCTCCGGTACAAAAGAGTACAAAATGCTCAATATTGTGATGAGATACCAAGGCGAAGGTCTCTTCTGTCTTATAGTCCCTCTGGGGCTCTTAATAGTTGCAATTTCTTGTATCATATTCCCCTTTGGGGCAATACGATTAGTGAGGTTTACATCTTTCTTCGAGTACCTCGTACTGCCCCTGATGACCCCCATGATGTTTGTTGGAAATGGAATAAACTTTCATACGGTTGGACAGGTTCATGAAGCATCGCGGCTGTTGAAGAAGACGCTAATAATGTATGCTGGGAAGAGGAAGATTGTCCGCAAAGAAATCAAGAGCCTGGCACCCTTCGGTGCGAAAGTCGGGATATTTCCTTATTTGGAAAAGATTTCCTTGCTTCTTTGCTTTGATCTGATTTTGGATAAATTGGTTACTCTACTCATATGCTTTCCTGTCGAGGAAATGATGAGGCAGCACTTACAGTAGGTACAGGGACTGGATATTTGATTTGTAGTTAGAAACGCGAATCGACATGTTTATTTGGTTGTAGGTCGAATGTGCGAAAACGCAAAGTTCGAACGCCAAAAGTTCGAATTTTTTTGTGCGAAAGTACGTTAAATCGAAAAAACGAAAGTTCGAAAGCCTAGAGTTCGAAATTTTACAACTGTGCTGCTCTGTCTATACTTACTTCTCAATACTTCTTTTTATTATTCCTGCCGTATATTATTTGCATTATCTATGCATGGCAAAATTAGCCTATCCGGTATGATTGCCTGCAAGCAAGTGATAAGAGATACTTCCACTCCTAATATTACTCTCTGTCTTGAAGAAATATTCCCTGTGTGCACAATTAGCAACTATTATTTTTACTTTTAAGATCTGGGAAATGGAGCTGGAAAAAATTAAAACATCAATGGGTAAACCAAAGCGAAGAACGCTGGATAAAAGGCTGAACACAATTATAGTAGGATACAACACACTATACACTACTAAAGAGTATCTATTAGCTGTAGCTAACTGCTTAAACTTGTCTCATTGGTAATGCTAATCTTATGTGATTTATGAAGTTGGGCTTGGATTGAACTTAATAAAGTTGATTGTAAATAACTTTTCGAACATTACGTTTTCGAACTTTACGTTTTCGAACATTACGTTTTCGAACATTTTGAAATTTCGAACATTTGTTTTTCGAACTTAAGGCTTTCGAACATAAAAAGTCGCACATTCGACCGACCACCGTTTATTTCTGCGTTTTTGCAAGTGGTCAAATACCTGTATCTTTGTCTGCTCGCATGTTTGAATGAGTTTCGTTGCAGATATTTTTAACAAAATAGTGTAATTTGTTTCAAATATTGAAATCCCTATCACTTTAGAACAAAGCTGAGCTTTCACGTCTACCTGTACTCTAAAGTAGTAATAAATATATGATCTTTGGTGAGTTAATGCGTGTATCTATTTGTAGTAATGATGTAGCTCTGCACTACTGATGGTTTAAAAGCTATTGGAATAATAAAATATGCAAACTAAAATAAGCCATACGTTGTATTTAAACCCTTTGGACTCCATCATCCAAATACGTATGTCCACTTCAAAATATCACCATTATTACAATCATTATTTAGGGCCATTGTTTTTGCATTCAATAAAAACAAGCCACTTCAAAGCTGCTTGAGGGGAGAGATGGGATGCTCATCTTATCTTGACCATATTGATGAAAATTACAATTCTGAACCAACGAAAGTGGAAATAATCTCACGAAACCTTACGCATTTACGTAGCTGAAGTGGCAGTTGTTTAGGGTGAGAAATATAAAAATTCTAGCTTAATGAGGAGAAACCACCAACGCTTCATTGTCTTACATGTGTCTCCGGGCTGCATTTCAATTCGAATCCTTGCTTATTCTTTAAGAAATAATAAAAACTTAAGAAACCATGATCAATCTTAAAATATAACTACAAATATTCAGTAAAACGTCCTCATTTGGCTAGTAAAAGTAAGAATCGCAAATAATACTTCGGTGAAGTCAGCGTCAGCGTCAACTTTTTCTCCAGCAAGGGCATTTATCATTGGATATTTTTACATGAATTTAAATGAGGTTATAGTGTCTCTATTGAGAAAAATAAACAAGCCATTTAACACATTATACACGTCAAAGCTCCACGGCACAATGTTAGCTCACAAGTCGTAGAAAGTACAAGGGGAATTGCCCCATGTTCATACAACAACTACTACAATCTTCTTTACACTTCATGCATAATCGTTTAAGGCTCTCCTGTAGTATGAGAGATATAATAAAAGGTCAAAATTGCCCAAAGTGTTCTGTAAAAATCCCCGTATCCGTGTGTTCAAAGGTGGAAGTTATAAATGGGGCTTTTAAGTGAGTAAAAATGAAGTTTTTATTTGACCAAGTCAAATATTAAGTTTACCCTAGAGGAACTTGGGTAGGTTTCCGTTCCCTTCAGATTTGGTTGGATTCCAAGTCCCCTTCTTTCTATCTTATTGTTCTTTTGATTAACTAAAAATATTTTGTTTTGCACGAGTAGAAGTTGGACGAGGTAATTAATTAATTTAACGAGCCTGTCCATCCTCCAGCCTTTGTCCGGAGGTACTTAACCTCTTCAAACTGACTCGTTCATGGAAAAATAGCTAGGGTTCTTCCACAGAAAAGTTGAACTATTAGGTAGTTATTGTATAGCAGCTAGAGAGGGTAATGGGGGTCTAATGTGCCATTTAGATTAGTTTTACGAGTAACAGTAGTAGTAGTAGTAGATTCTGTAGTAGTAGTAGTAGATGTAGTAGGAAAAGATAATAAATGTATTTATTTTCGGGAATCGGGTAGAAAAAACCTCCTCGAGAAGAGTAATAATGGGGAAGTTGAGCGTTTTTCGGAAACCGGTTCCTTAAATGAGCAATTTAATTGATTTTTACACGCTTTCGGTTTTCTCCAATTTTTCCCAGCCACTTTGAATTAAATCGGTCTCTCTGCGAGAAACTTTTTCTCCGTTCTAAAAGTAAAGTATTGGCCCTGAGCTGCTTTGTCTCATTGTCTTTGGATTTTTAGCCCATTATGTTGACAATTATTAATGCTAATGGGTCAAGCTGTCTCTAGACACAGGAAGAACTGATATTGAATTGAAAGGTGGATAGAAGTTGAAAAGTGCTCATTTCTTTTTTTCAGTAAACTTTTATTTAAAACATTTTAATTTAATACATGCATGAAAATCCGAGCTGGAAGTATTGTCCGCGTTCCACTTGTATTTGGATTATTAAGGATGCAATGATGGGAAAAAATTTAAGCTAAAAATGCCAAAGTTTAGATTAAAATATGGTAGATAGAAAGAATGCAATAATGGGAGTTGGAGTCAGATGTCCGAACGGCCAAAGCTTAGCTTTGGTTATTTAGTAGAAACTTTTAAGAAAACCGGATTCCCGATTTCATGCTTGGTTTAGCCACAGCTTGAGCTAAAATTGGAGATTGTTTTGGAAACTTCTGAATAAATTGCAATTGATAAAAATGAATATCCAACTTATAACAACCGTGCGTAGTTTTAGGTTCGTTTAGACTTTTTGAGACTCTTGAAGTACCGGCTGGGGGGTACTTGAAACAGGGAACTTGGTGTGGTTTTAATCATTTCGATCCGGTTTTCGGTTAGGGAATTTATCCAAGACTTTTCCCACTTGATTGAACCTGCTTCATAACACAAGATGAGGAGTCATCACCTCAGAGACATTTGGTTTTTTTAGTCTTGTCAACGGGACTTTTGTACTCACGTAATCATTCCGCATGAGATCTCAGAACTTCTCCAGTCGTTCAATGCAGAAGTAGAATGCAGTCTAGTTATAACTGCTTGAAGTGTGAGGTTAAAAAACCTAAACAGATTTTGTGCTATTCTAGGAAGACGGAATAAATCCTTGTAATTCTGGACATCATACAGAATTCACTACAAATCGACTGGGGTCGTGTAGGTTTTTGTGTGTATTACACAAACGACTATTGATAAATGATAAACTCTTCCATGAGTTCTAAACTGGGTTAAAAAAACAAGATCAACTTAATCAGATTAGACACACGTGGTTGAATTTATAAGATGAGTTTTGAATAATGACAATAATGAACAGCATAGCAGGAGACTACCTTTCTATCACACGTAATGCATTTATAATAAAGATCGCTTCAGTTGACGTATTCTTTAAAATGTGTCAATTTTTTAAGGCTTATTTTTCTCCAAAACCGGTCTTTCTTTTTCTGTTATTGCTTCAGCGTCAGCCCGTACAATTTTAGCTTCCTTTGGCACTTTCAGTAATTAAAATGCTAAGTTCTGCTAATGATGCAAAATATATAATGGTAACATTTCACTCAAGAATCTTTAAATCCTGCTGGCAATGTTGTTTTTTAAATTCCGGTCACATATTTTAAAACGATAAATATTCCAATAAATTTCAATCAACCTACGCAAGTCAATACCACGCTCAGCTAACCAACGCAGTTGGCAGAGACAAGCGGCCCTTGGAACCAAAAATTAGCAATACCTTAATAAAAGAACGTACGTTCCTTGATCAAGTAAAGCACAATTTATCCATTTTCAATACATCCAACATCATTCCGTTTTATATATATATATTTGCCGTTTCCAAGCTAATTCTTACATACGCTAGGAGCAGCAAACACAATTAGAAATAAAAAAGCCGTGTTTTTATCTGGAGGATGATGCAGATAAAGTGGAACCAATTATTCCTCGTCATGTTAGACAAAGGGTTGAAAAGTTTTAGTAAAAAAGTCACGTCTTTCCGGCGCATCCACACGGACTACAGACAACTTTCCGCTTTTCATAAAGTCACTCATCATCCAAAATGTACAAGGGCTGCTCCTACTTTTCACTATATAATATTACGAATAATCAACAAACTCCATGGATTTATTTCATAGAAATCTGGGGGGGTTTGTTTGTAGCCTTGTCCACTTGAGAACTTTCATTAAATACAACAGAAAATAATCTCGATCAAAACTCCGTAACATTTAAATAAAGGATGAGCTTATTATTCAATGACTTTTATTTTTCTAATAAAGCTAGACATAATACTACAATTGGAAATGAATCTCGGGAGTTGACTCGGACCATCTTTCTCACCATTTATTTACATTTTGTTACACAGAATCAAAGCCTAGGGGAGTGTGGATAATATTGCGAAAAAATGCATCTATTGTGGGGACCTGTTAGGGACCATTTGTTATTTTAATGGGGCACTTGACTAGGAAATTAAAAATTTGTTTTGTTTTACTCAGCATTCATTTGCTTGCTCCATTTACTAACTAGAGTTAATGATGTGCAGGTTAAAGAAGAGCAAGAAGGGTAAACTAAAAAGGGTACTTGATAAATAGCGATTTTTTAAATCTAAAAATTGTACAATTTCCACACACGCTTTGAGCACCGTTCTCAAGCCTGAAATATTGAAACGGCTTTGGAATAAAGAAGTTCCGGATGTCAAATCATTATCAGGGAGTTTCAGTGTTTTTGCTCCAGAAGTTGATGATTTCGGTCAATTAGATATAAGAACGACGATTTGGGAAAGGTGGATGTAGATAATTAATTAATTGATTTAATTTTCGAAAGAAACCCCATAAGCTATACGCAAAGTAACACGTATCCCTCTCACTCTACACCTTCTAATAGTTAAGTTGATTCAAGGAGCTTACAAATGATGAAGTACGTCAACGTTCTAACACTTACAAGAGCTAGGAAATGACCAAAACGAACTAAAATGGATTACTTTGTACAAAGTTCATTAAAGATGATAAGTTAGTAGCAAATACCATTTAATTAATATTACCGACGAAGCTTGGAATCAAAATGATATTAGTCCCCTTTACTTTAAACTTTTAATACTGAAAAGTGCAAAGGGTTTTACAATCCTCAAGATTAAGTGTCAGCAATATCTGCACGTTCTGGGTCAAGTGCACGCAGAGTGTCTTTCTCGACTTATTTGAGAAAAAGTTTTTCATTCTCGACTGGTTGTAGTTGTCTGTTTAGAACTAGATTATCAATATCTCCAATATCCTCTTTGTCTGACGAGAAATACGGCATTATCAAATCAAAAACGCACGGAGGAGATACATTCTGTTGAATATTTTCTTCGTTATTTGGATCTACAACAGTTTCGCAATTTTCAAAATCCTCGAGATTTTCTAATACTCCCCTCAAGTATAAATCCTTGTCTTGTCCGACGGTCAGTTGATCTGGCTCAACCTTGACGGTAACATGAGGTATATTGGTATATAATCACATTCCATTTTGAAATTGAAATTGAAGCGATTGAAAAAAAAATTAAAATGTCGAAAGTTTATAGGCTTCAGAATTGCAAATTTGGAATGTGAAATGTCACCGAAACAAGCCCGCGGGTGAACGGCATAGAATGCCAAAGAATACATTCAGTCAACAAAATAATTTCACTTCAAACATTACTGAAGTGAAGCTAAAATAAGACAAAAGTTGACAAAATGACAGCTTTATTCTCCGTTTAAAACAATCTTGTTGCTTAATGCGTTGCAGTAGTACTGTTTCAAAAAACTCCAAATGAACAACACATTTTCAACTGCCTGTCCTGGTTAAGGGCGCATATTTTGGCAACGTTTTGTGTATTAAAGATTACAAACTGGCAACTTTATTTTCGGTAAAACATAATCCTGGGGTTTTATGCGTTGCATTAGTTCTGTTACTACAAAGCCAGGCTCTAAAACACCTTACTACTGGGCTGTTGTGTTGGTACATAATTATAATTTTAGTAAAAGACATTGTGCAAACGAAATTAGCGATTGAAAAAAAAATTAAAATGTCGAACGTTTATAGGCTTCAGAATTGCAAATTTGGGATGTGAAATGTCACCGAAACAAGCCGGCGGGTGAACGGCATAGAATGCCAAAGAATACATTCAGTCAACAAAATAATTTCACTTCAAACATTACTGAAGTGAAGCTAAAATAAGATAAAAGTTGACAAGTTGACAACTTTATTCTCCTTTCAAAAGAATCTTGTAACAATCAAAGTGGAAGAGTCTACAGTTTTTTGGACGGATAGTTAGAGAGAGGGATTCGGCATAAAGTACGTGCACAATATTATGCGAATTTTGTTCTTTTTATAACCATTTCTGAAATTTAAAGTTTCCTAAAATTCGGCAAATAAGTTGACGTCAACATCGGCTAAAGTACCCATGGACTACTTGATTCATTATCAACATTTTCCCAAAGTACTGACCCACTATTTTGTTGACGTAGGTTATGGACACTTCGTTTTGTAATAAAACATCATACATTTATCACTACTATACGTTACAGTCACCTTATATTAATGTGTTATGTATAGTAGTGGTGTTCAGGGGGTTTAATTTTAATTACGTAAACGAAGTTATTACTAGCGAAGATAAGCCCTTACTTGATAGTCCAAAGCTGATTCCTGACCTTCTTATCCAATTCCATGTCTAGTGGACGGTTAGAAGTCATTTATGGGCCAGATTTTGGGAGAGTAAACTAGTTATTTCATTTTTTTGTTTTGCATACTTCCAGCTTTGCGTTGCCCAAGAATGAAATGATGCGGATAGTATATAGGAGAGCAAGTGAAATAGAAAGGCATTTCAGCTAGATTCTAGCTCTATCATATGTTATACAATAGTGCAAAAGTAGGATTGGCTGAGTATCGAAACTCAGGACCTTTTGCTATGGGGGCAAATGCTCTACCAACTGAGCTACTAAGCCTGTATTGCACTTTTAGACAACTTAGCTGGAGGTTACATTAACTTATGTAACACAAAGCTTACCCTATAAACTCAAATAGCGTCTGGGAAAACTAATTAATTTTCCAGTTTTTTAGGGATCACATTTCATATACAGTTAAATGGAGCTTACGGGGTTATTAATAGGAATTAAGGGGGGACGCTATTCAAGTATTAACGGTATATTTTATCTGCAATATGGTTTTGTGGCTTCTCTATTTATTTCTAAATAGCATTGTACGTTTTTACCGCTGTTATATAACTAGCCTGCGGGGACCCGACACAGGGTCAAATTTAAGTCGTTGTAAAGAAAATTTTTTGGCATTTAAATTTAAGTGCAAATATGCCATAAATGTCGTGTTTAAAAAAATTGGTCATTCGTCGGGCAAATATGGAAGATAAATACTGGTCCGGGAATCATATTGGCATATCCTGGCATTTATTTACCTGGTCGGCATGGGCATTGTGGTCATTGCTCAATGCAACGTTAGATTGAAGCATCCCACAGGACGCTTCACCTACAACAACAAGTGACTCACCCTCTCACAAACCTAACCTCGTAATGCTGTCCAACACACTCAGCTTTATTTTAATTTTTTAGACCTCATTCTCATATTTTATTCAGGTAAATTGCATCCAAAAACAAAACCAATATCATAAAGTGCAGATGACACAATTAAACTTGTAAAAAGTGACCATAATTTTACAAAGGATAAAAAAACATGACACGGCAATGTCAATCTTGGTCAAAGAGTTTGATGATTAACTACCTATCGAGCGTACGTTAAGCTTAAACATGGATTAAAAATACCTCAAGCCAAGCACCTAGCACAGTAGTTAACTAACAGATGGAAAAAAACTTTTGTAATCGATTGGATTTCTATTGTTTAGATTTTATAAGGATGGATGGGTCGATGGGTGCCTTTGTCTATTTATATTGCACAGTAGCTAGAATAATAAAAAATATTAGACTCCTGCCTGCCTAACGGATGGGTTAAATTAGGTATGAAGATATGCGGAAAGTGGGATAGACAGTTGGAGTGTAAAATTACCGGAGCATATCCGCAACTGACGGTGGGTAATTAATCATTTAGGTTGATCTCAACTTTTTACACTTATGCTTATACCTTACTTCTGAATAATTTTAGCAAAAAGGTGCATTAACGCAACGTATTTCTCGTATAGTAGCTCTTGGGCTATTAATAAACTCGCCTTAGCTTTAGCATGCATAGTCTAATTTTAAGTAAGCATTCCTTACTAGTATAATTAAACTCTTATCCGGCTTTTATTAAACTTACTTCGGTTCCGATTAGCTTTTTACGGTAAATTCGATCACAAAAAGTTCAATTTGGCATTAAAAATTTCGTAGATTACTCATTTTTCCCAAGTAATTTGTCAAAACTTGAAAGGTTCAAGTTCAATTTAAGAAAGGTGAGGGCCACTAACTAATTCTGTAGCAAAAGCAGCAATAAATACTATTCTAGAGCAAAAAAGGTAACATTTGTTACCTGTTTAGCTAACTCTAAACTTCCGACTTGACACGTGCCATATGTCCTTCCTTCTGATCCCCTCCCAGGATTAGATTAGCCAGAGACAAAAGGGGGATTAAAATCTAAAACTATCCCTATTATAATATTATTCCATGACTCAATGTACTTGCATTGAAATACTTTGAGTAAATATTGGTGATTTAAATAGGATAGGTTTAGATATACATAGAGAGGTTAGGTATTAATTCCCATTTACTGTTGACTGGCAAGCAGGGAGGGGGCGGTTGGTTGGGATAACAGATTAACACAGAGAACGCTGTTTTAACAGACCGTTTCAGTTGTTTTATAAATGGAAATGTTACACTTGCAAAGAATCCACACGTGCCGGTTGGATCTTCCAAGAGATTTCATTTTTCATTTTTATTTTATGTACTTTACTGAAAATTTTAAGGGTTTTAAAGTTTTAAGATTCTAAAACTAACAATCTGTTACTTTTGCTTTAGTATGGTTGAGCCTAATTTGTCACGGACGGACTAAAGTACATGCTTCGGTTTTCTAATTGACGGCTATTTAATTATTATTTTAGGGTCCCTGGGGAATTAATTTTCAAGTAGTTTAAGCATTCATATAATCTTAGCTAGGGTTAATCAAATATCTTGCCCTACCTATATAAACATGAGTATTACAAGGACAAAGTATCATTTCGTATTTTTAAAAAGCTAAATAAGAATGAGATCATTAAGAAAGTATTTCCATGTTGGTCGCAGATTTCTAAACTAGCATTGCAAATCGATTAGCCCTTCATTTCTATCCTAAAATGCTTTACCTCACCTAAAATAAAGTGTTTTTAAAGCAAGCCATAAATAATCAATAAAGGTGAGCCATACATACCCAGGTAATTAACCCGGATGAAATTACCTACTAAAATATTCATAAGCAAGAAGAAGAGGGCACAATGTTTCATTCCGCTATCGACCGCAATTAAACCCCAAGGTTTATGATTGACACTGACTCTCTCGTATACCTGTAGCTATACTTCTCCTATTGCTATTAACTTTAATACTAGAATCAGATGAGTAATTACGATAAGGTCATTCCAGACACGGCTTGGTTATGAATTTTATACGAGAGATAATCAAATTTTTCTGATCCCGCTTGGATTTATCTGGGTCCGAAATCAAAAGCCCGGCTTCCGGTCCAGATGGTCCTGGTTTGGTCAAGAGATATAAATAGATATAAACTACCCGGGTAGGGTTGTTCCTGGGCTGTGGGGGTGGCAGTGCCAGAAATGCATTAATTTCTATCTTGATCTAGAAAAAATATATATCCATATCCCATATCTGTCTCTAAGTTATGGTCAATCATTCTGTTGTTTTGAGGGGGTTTTTCTCCTGCTCAGGTGGATTTTCCTGGGCAGAGTTGCCCATTGTTTTAGTCATATCTTCATGTATAGCTGATTGGGAAGGTGGGGAGCATAATTGCCCACACCTGTGACCTCTCAGTCACTTCAATATTACCCTTTATTTAGCGGAGTATTAGTTTTAGTCGGGTTTGGGTCGCCGTCACCCTATTTTAGACTCGGTTGGATGAGTCCTACTAGAAGTGAAAGTGTATCGATTTTGTCATTTATTATTTAAATATCTCAGAAAATTAACAGAGAGAAAAGGTTGTAATTTTTAACAACAGTTGGGTACACATAAGTTGGACGATTTACATAAAAATAAGTACTACAAAGTTCAAGAAATGTTTTGTGGCAACAAAACTATGGTCATGATAAGTTTTTCTGGTAAAAAAACTGCAAAACATAAGGATTCTCTCATTTTTTATATTAATTTCTCTCCATTGGCCCATTTGATTTAGGTTTGGTTTATAATATAAAATCGGTATAATATATAAGGGCCAAAGAAGTTGAAGGCTAATGAATTAGTGGATTGAATCTTTTAATTGAAGGATTTAAAAGTTCAAAAGCTCGATACTTTTTTCCAGACTGCGATTAAATTGCAATCGCAAGATTTTCACACCAGTTTATTTTGGTATAGACCAGAAATAACAACAATTTAGGAATGTCGACAGATTCGGGAGTATCCATCCAAAAATAGCATATCTCAATCCCAATCGGGGGAGTAAATCTAGCGTAATTTTTACCGAAGTAAGTTATTTCCTCGTTGAATGCAAAGAACGACCGTAAAATCTGCCGGAAGTAAGTAAGTTACAAACTCCCGAAGAATGAAACAACAAGTGCAGCTTTATTTTCATCACTTTTACTGCCTCATCCTTTGTCCTTGTATATGCAGAAAACAAACCTATAAAGTGGAGTGTTTTCTAGTAGTAATAGTAATAGTAAGTAGCAGTAGTAGTATTAGAAGTAGTAGTAGTAGCAGTAGTAGTTGTAGTAGTAGCAGTAAGTATTAGAAGTAGTAGTAGTAGTAGCAGTAGTAGTTGTAGTAGTAGAAGTAGTAGTAGCAGTAGTAGTAGTAGAAGTAGTAGTAGCAGTAGTAGTAGTAGTAGTAGCAGTAGTAGTAGTAGAAGTAGTAGTAACTACCATGTTATATCGGGTTTTAAAGAAGGTAA
>JAQFZX010002370.1:0-19555 GCA_034682405.1 Hydroisotoma schaefferi | reverse complement strand
AGTCATGGAATACAATGATCGCAAAAATAATTCGAAAAGTTTGTTTGGATACATGTTTACCGACCACCCTGTACAATTAAATGGGACTTCTCGGGTTTTTAATGGTAATTAAGGGGGGGCACTATTCGGGGGAGGGGGACACTATTCGAGTATATACGGTATGGTAAAAATTGCATGCAAATTTTTCAATCATGAAAAAGTAGCTATCTTTTACCAGTTTATTTTAGTCAAATTACCTAACATAGTTTAATAAAACATTCGCTTTCGAAATATGGTCAGGTTAACCTACATAAGCCCCAGAGTCTGATAAGCGCTTGAGCAGGTCATAAGGTCAGGTCAGGGTCAGAGGTCAGGTCACGGAATAAGACGCTGCACAGCGTGTCATCTTCCATGCAAAGAACTACACTTCCAAGTAACCCTTAACTCTCAGAGGAAATGTGGGAATAAGAAACCGCGAGTTGGGTAAAAAAAAGTTATAAGTATTTTTGAGAAAGAAAAATTTATTGTTGTGAGTTGCTTATCTTTTTATTTGGACTTATCTTGCGTTTAATTATCAATTTCAATTGTGAATTGTGAAGTTTCGAATGTAGTCAAAGGTCAAAGGTCAATAATTGGAGCATTTGTAGCATTAATTAAACAATTAAAGACAACTCAAGGGTGAGTATTTGTGGAGAGAAAGTGAAAGAAATCAAGGCTTAAGTGCTGAAGATGAGCCGGTGCTAATTCTTCTACTCTGCATACAACGACTGTGACCTTGACCTTGACCTTGACCCTGACCTTGACCTGGCGAAAGAGGAAACAGGGGCCGGAGACGTTTCCCTTAATGGTAAATGAAAAGTCTCGTTTTCATGACATTCCGTCCATAAATTTGACATTTCCTTCATTTATTTACTATTCTAATTTCATACCGCTTTTTATTCTACAGCTTTTTTGTAATTTTGGCTATCTAATTCTAGTCTAACTAACTTATTAAATTCTCATCCGTAAATCTGGCAGATTGTACACATACACAAATATAATTAGAAACGCTGCGCTGGTTATTGTTCTGAACAAAATTAGAAGTTAAAGTCCTTCCTTTTGCTTGAGCCTCAGGTCCGGATATTATAATCCAAGCTGCTTATCTTATCATTTGATAAGATAAGATAATGTATCATAACCAGCGGCGCAACAGTAATAATAAACAGACGTCCGAAAACTCAAAATCCGGGGGCTCATCTACCGACATTCGGGTTGCGCGTTCAAGTCCGAAGCAAAAAAAGAAACAGATCGTCTTGGAAGACGACGACGTTCAAGAAAGGGTGATGCCCGCAGAGGATGAAAGTGCCTATTCTGTAGACTTTGTTCAGGATGACGTCCATCAAGGACGGCAGTCTAGGTCATTTCAGAAGGGATTTCAGGAAGAGGAAGACCTAGAATGCGATAGGGATGACCCCGATGACCGGAGACAAACTAGAGGATCCGTTACCAAAGATTCGGGGTCAAGGAAGGGTAAGAAAAGTCCGAGACCAAAACAGCAACTTGACGAAGAGCCAGATCCGGAGGATGAAACGGATACTAGAAATAGTCGTAACGGTGCTAGTCTACCCGGAAAAAATAGATCTCCCCGACGGAAGACAGGAGGGTTATCAAGCTCGGGAAGAAGTGGTCACAAGGCCAAGGAATCTTATCGTTACTCAGGCGAGGCCAGACATACGGATAATCATGAGGGAGATGCGGAAGATGATCCTGGAACGTTAGAAGGTCCCAACTATAAGGGACGAGATCGAGATGAGCCGTTAAGGACTGCGGATGACTCACAAAATGATGAGGACTTTCCATCTGTTGAAACTTCCAACTCGGACGAAGACGAGGAGTCTACAACTAAACGTTCGGGTAAAAAAGGGAAAAAGTATGCAGTACAAAAGACTTCCAAAAGTAGTAAACATAAGGATTCGAAAAAAGGGGAAAAGGGAACAGCTAAAGGTAGTTCTAAGAACTTTTAGTCATTTTTTTCATATTTCCTCTGGAGTTACAACTTAGCTTTGAATTATGTTTAGAATATTCGTTGATCATTCTATTATTTAGCAGCTGGTCAGAAGCAGGAAGCAAAAAGTGATCAAAAAAATAACAATTTCCCATCAGGTAGGGAAGTCTTAGGACGGAAGCCCTCCTTGAAGAAAGTACCTCAGGATGTGCTCAGTCAGCAGAAATTAAATCGACTGCACTCAGTAAACAGTTTTGTGAATCCGAATTACCCTATGGAACAACAGAGTACATCCGCATATAATTTGGCCACAGGGTCTCAAGATGTAATAGCCTTGCCAATTGAAATACCAGAGAATGTCGGTGACACTGAGACCTTTCGTCGACAGTTATCTGTAAGAAGAGGAGCTTTAGCTTATCTTGATCCTCAAGCTGTTATAGGTTTTCGAGATCAAGTACGTGGTTAAAGAATGCTGATTAAAGTATTTAAAGTATTATTGTTCCCTTGTAAAATGTAGCAGTCCTATGACTCGTTAGGATTTGGAGGACCTTCAAGGTTTCAACCCTATCCAGCCCAGTACCAGCAGTACTCTTCAATGAATATAGATCAAAATCAAAACTTTCAAAATTATTGCAGCCGTGGACCTAGCTTAGCGGCTATGCAGGAATCTCATAAACGAACTCTCTCACTGGCATTTGCTATAATGACCCTGGCCCTTTTATCCGCTTCCGCTTCACAGCTTAGGTTTATCGTTGCTTACTCAAAAGCTCATTCGTATCCTATGCTAAATTATTTTCTTATATCTCTCTGCATTATGATTGAAGTAAGTAACAGTAAGCAAACTGTATGAGGATAATTACTGTTAGTTATTCGCATTTTTTCAATGCAATTTATTGTTTCTTCAGATTGCAGTTGGAATCGGCTATGTAATTCTGTCGAGATTTGACTTCCCGGAAGACCGTCAAGAAGCGATTCAAAGTTATTTTATAGCTGGATTATTCATAGTTACTGTAGCTAATGTTATAATTGCTGCTTTTGCTTTCGACGACCACGTCTGTGAACTCTTGGCTAAGCAGACGGGAATGTTTGACACAATTGACCAATCTCCTAACTAAACTATTTTTATTTACTATACAAGCTGTACTAAATTATCAGTGCTAGAGATCCAAATAAAATCATACCGAATACAGACGGAACCTGTATAGCTCTTACGTATTGCATGCACGGCACTGGCAATTATTGTTAATTTATATTGATAGATGAAAAATTTTCTGGCTAATTTATGAAAAGAAACACTGTATGCAATTTTAAACTGGAGACTGATTTTTTTTGTATTCCTTTGGTTTTGAGGTGGCGTCATTATCCAGTTAATTAGAGACTCCTCCCAGTTTGGCTTACAACATGGATTTTGACGATGACGAAGACTACTTCCTTTTTATGGCCACTCAGGTATAAGCAGTTCAGCTCTGATTGTTTTTGTAAACGGTTCATGTAAAACTAAAATTATTTCTTAAACTGTTCTGTTTTGCATTTTTAGGAGGTGGAGAGACAAGAAGGAATCTTAGCACATGAGGCGCGTTCTATTCCTGTCAATATCCCTAAATCTTCTTTACCAAGGTCAGGCTCTATGGAAAGTATCACTCCAGCGGAAAACCTTGCTCTTCGAAGGCAACGTTTGGAAGATAAATCTCTAAATGCTGGAGAGTTTTCTAAATCCCTAGGAGCTTCTGACAAAGACCTAGGACTTGCAAAGGAAACTATAAAAGCTTTAGAAGAAAAGATTTCATCTTTAACGTCAGAAGTTCACAGATTTAAAGGAGAGGCTGGAAATTTACGGCGAAAATGTGATAGCATGAATACTGAGCTCCAAGAGGACACCAAAAAGAAGTATAATGATCTTTTTACAGTCGAGATATTTTTAAAATGTTTTTATTTCTCAGTTTAGCTCATGAATATTTGTTTTTATTGACAGAATAACTCAACAACAGAATGAACGGGAACTTGTGAAGAACCTGGAGGAAAAATATAACAAAGACACCCAGGATTTAAAAGCAAAATTAAGAGAAAAGGAGTGTGATATTATAAAGTTAAAAATGAAATCACCTAGGGTCAAAACGCCCGTTTCCAATAACATAGTGAATGTAAATGCTTCAATTAGCACGCGAACCGGTTCAGAATCTTTTACATCCGCTGTGCAGCCTTCGGTTCCACCGTAAGAGATTACTTGTAAATTCTTAATTGTAAAGGATTGTTGGATTGCAGAATGTTTTACATTGAATCGTATTTTTTAGAAAGCAAATAATAGTACGAGAGGCTGTCGAACAAGCATCCAAAGAAGTACAGACAAATCCAGTTAAACTGGAAGATGAAGATTCGGCCCAAAAACTTTCAAAGGATGAAGCAAAGTTAGAAATTTTTAGAACGGTAGAAAGAATGGTCGACTTACGTTTCCAAATGGTACTTCCAACTTTGGAAGGAATAGTCAAAGCTGCCCCGAGAGAAATCATGCGGCGGTTGGTTCCGGGCTGTGACATCAAATCTGCGTTTCCCGATATAGTTGACTCAATGTTTCAGTGGGGAATAGATAAAGAGCGTAGAAAAATCCGATCCTTGTCCGGATTGATAGATCCCAGTCCCCCAAAGTTGGCATTTCAATACGAACGTGGTGTTTATTTTCATGAATTGAAAATGGGAATTGAAGTCAGATATAAATATGGAGGCGTATGGGGTGCTTTGAAAGAAGTTCGCGAAGGACTGCAACAGTTGTTAAAGAGTCTTGAAGGAGAAGGTCGGTTTAGAATGTATGAGACTACCACGCTTACTAATTTTTGGAAGTTGCTGTTCTGGGCTAACGAGCTGTGGAGATGTATCTTATTTCAAGAAGAGGATCTTGAAACTGTAGAAAAGCATAGAAGTCTCTGGGCGAAGGAATTGCAAGGTTGGACGGGTCTAGTCCTCAAATGTGACTGGAGAGATTACTTTATCATTGTAGGTTTATCTAATTTCTGCTATTTGGGATACAGATTATTTACGTGTAGTGTAATATCATAAAATAACTAATTCTAGGAATTAGAAATTGAAGTTCGAAAACTGACGCTAAACATTCTTGAAAGCATAGTCACTACCGGATATTTTGAGCCAACGCCTAGCAGGTACAATTTCAATAACAGCTAATGATAATTTAGTGTGAGTATGTTTTACAGTCTGGGTTTATTTTCTGCAGGTATGAAATACTCTACCGAGTCTTGAAAGATACAGCCGTAAAGGATTCGTTTCGGAACGCTCAGAACTTTCAACGCGTTTTGAAAATCATAAATTGGTCTATTTCAGATAAGCTGATGTTAAAGCATCTTTGTTACAATAATAATACAGGTACAGTTTATCATAAAATGGAGTATTTTACTGTTTTTCTATCTTGAGTACGATTTTCTGAAAATAACAAAACTGATGGATCTCTATGAATCAGGAAACTGTTTGGCAAAAATTATTGGAGAAAACTTTGTAAAATTGTGCCGACAAGAGTCTAATCGTGTCACCATATCATTGTTCCTCGACTATTTTTACCTCTTGGAGACTCTAATGCAAGAGAAACCTTCTTCAAACCATCTTAACAATATAGTGGCTCGACCTGAAGTAGACAAAGAAAATAAACGACAAGAAGCTATGGAAGAAGATGATGAATCAGCGATGTTAGCTGTAGGCACTCAACTAGCTTGTCCCATCAAGTTTAACATTCTTCCAAAAGATATTCCAAAGCATACACCAGAAGAAAGAGATCAAGGCTGTTGGCTTGCGCCTTCCAACTACGAAGATCCTTTTAGCAAATTAAATCTGTGCCAGTGTCGTAAAATACTGGTGGGATCAGCCATATTTGTTCTGGAATATGCATTTAAACATTGGCGTAAGAAAAGAGACATGGATTATTTGAAGATTTTATTTAATGTGTCTTACTTTTCTGTAAATGTGCGTACATTTAATTCGTGATTACTTTTTGCATAGTTCAAAGACGTGTTGAATTTGAAGAGGAACTGGAAAGCCTTGAAATAGAGGAGCAGGACGAATTATATTTACTGGAGAGAAAAAAGGAGCTTTACAATTTGCAAACAACAGCCAACCTTGTGCAGCAGTTGACAACGGAGGAAGTTGAAAGACTAGCTTTCTTAAGAGAGAAACAAGCCTACTTAAAGCAGTTGATCCCCAAAGCTAACGCAATGTTTAAGACGTTCTCGGACGATATTGAATGGAATATGAATGATTTATTTCGAAGAGGTAGAAATTTATTGGACAAAAAACATGAGTGGCTAAAGGACTGCAAAAGAGAAGGAGATATTTTTGACCTCGCAATTTGCAAAGGAATTCGACTCATGAACTTTCTGCAAAATGGGAGTGAAAACCTTGCTGCGGCTATAGGTACTGAAGCGTACAAGGTTTTTATGACTCTTACTCCACTTCTTCGATTATCTATGGCTCAACTGGATTTCAATCGAGTAGATCGTAAGTTTACTTTACAAACTAAGTTCTTTGTACGGAATATAAAGGGCATAACTCTATGTTTTAAACCTACAGGAAATATTCTTATATCTGTTACATCCGAATGTGAAGAGGACAATTATCCCAGTCAAGCTATACATTATTCCATGGCCAACTCTGATTCGATTCAAAGTGTAACAACAGACTTTAAATTCCCTTCTTCTTTACAACCGCTCTCAGCAACTGAGCGTCTTTCATTGCGGAAGTCTGCAGAAGCGGATATTAAAAAGCTCAGATCCCATAAAACAAGTGACGATGAGGTTCAGTTGATTCATGACATGTTACCTCAAGTTTAAGATCAATTCTGGTTAATTTAAAATACAATATATTTTGAAAAAGGCATCCTTGTGTATTTTGCAACGCTATGCGTAACTCTTGTCCTCAATCCATTTCCATTTCACTAGTTTATATTTCTAGAGAACTTCATAGGCATGTTCTATCTAAATGGCATTAGCTTCCAAATTGCTACATATAAAGACGTTACTCCAAACGCTTACCCCGCCGTTCATAAATTACATACCTTAGCAGATAATTGCAGATGTATCTTGAAAGTTCATATCAGCACTCGGAGGAAGTCGTTTGATAACATTTATTGATGGATGGAAGGAAGTGGTCCGTAGAAACTTGTTTGATGAATGGGAGAGTAACCTAGTTGGACTTAGAGGATAGTTAATTCTCCAGCATTTCTCAGTTGATGAAAAAAACTTAAACTAAGACAGCATTTGTTCAACAAGTTCTCGAGCTTAGATATTGTCCAAAAGGTTTATTACCTACTAGTTTTTTCCTCCTTTTTAGCTTCACATTTTATTATATTATCCAGTGTTTTACACCACAGGAATATCCACGCCACAACAAAGGGGACTAAAAAGTAAGCATTCAGCTAAAGGATGGTTTTAAGGTGTTGCTGTTACTCTCGAGTAAAAAGTCACCGGACAAGTTTTCAGTTATTTTACTCTCTTCTTTTTTCTCTCTAATTAGAGGCGTTATGAATGGCTTAAAAATGTCATGAAACTCGACTGTCTTACCTGAAAATGTTCTTATTTATTTACAAGGCCCTAAGAATAATAAATACTTGTTATAGGCCCTAGTCCTTCAACTGGTTGACTGTAACTAACTAAAGAACGTGTACTTTAAATTGTAAAGTTAAAATAAAGGTTGAAAAAGTAGGTTCAACAAGGTCTACTTTACAACCGAAGAAAAAAGTATCACGAACGAACGATGGACAAATGTAAAAAAATAAACGAGGAATGCTCACTTGTCAGCTAACTAACTTATTAACCAAGAACAAGATGAGTGAGACAAGACAAGACACTTTAAAATGATACAAAATAAAGTTTACCTGTATTCTGTAGTTAAAGATGTGGATTGTGAACGGTACTAATGTAAATGAGGTTTAAGACTTTGTTCTTTGCATAGTGTCCTGCATTTTATCTAAAAACAAATACAAGTTAACTTTGTCTCATCTTTGTATCTATGAAATAAGTCTAATTGTCGCAGAGAGTTGGTTGTATTTTGTACTTTTTACGTTGGAGAAATAAAATTAGAATAATGTGACCAACCTAACCTTTTAAAGCTTTTATTTATAGCGTTACTTTCGTGTGTTGGTACGACTAAGTTAAGTTATATTAAGTATAACTATGTAATGACCGCTGACCGTGTGCTATCGTTATTCATACTGAAATTAATCGGAAAAATCATTGCATTTTTAATTGGCTATTTTTGAAATTATGTTTAATAAATGTGACAGATCCTGATTCTGCAAAAGCTTCTTGCAACCCTCAAGCTCAGTAAACTATTACAAATTTCCATTTATTCACTCACAGTTGATAAATTCTTATAATAAAGTATAAGCTTAAAATCAGCATCTAAATGTTAACTCAGGCTGGAGAAGTTGAAGTGGTAAATGTTCCATTAACCAATTAAAAAGAAGCCACAAACCCAACGAACCCAAACTTTCATATAAACTGATGACATTTGTTTTAGCTGCTGTTATAGTAGGAAACGCTCCAGAGTGTCTGTCCCTTCCTCCTTATCACCTGAGCTGAATCCCTAATTAGCTAACGAGTGCCTAACTAACAACCTCCCTCGTCTCCCTTCATCTCTCCCTTCCTCGCTTAACTTTACTTAACGGTGTACCTTTCTGGTTCACCTAACTCCAGTAATTTGACTTGTTTTAAGACCCTTCGCCGAAACAACTCTACCGTATTTCCAGAAATAATCCCCCTTTAATAGTTACTCCCTCTAAATAAATCCCCCCGGAAATACGCTAGCTGTAAATGCATATAAATAAAACTAATGCTAATGCTACTTGACCGTTTTCATCTCTTGTTGAAGGGTTGTACTGTACCGTATATCTTCGTATACAACCCTCAATAATAATAGCCCCTTTGCTATTTATACATAGCTTGAGTTAGTTCTAACTAACATACAAACCTCAAAAAATTAATAGCAGCCCGGGTTGAGTTTTGAGACTATATACGATAAGTATAATTTACCTCTGAAGTATTGCCCAGAGCTTTCGTAACAAAACACGGTTGTCCCATTAACTTACTTAGAGGCAGGGAATAAAGCTTCGTAGTAGATTAAGTTTAACATTCAATTCATTTTACTTTATAGTGTCTGCATGGATGGCTAAAAATTATACAAACGAGTAAAATAACCGGAGGTAAACATGTTAGACGCATACTCATCATCCTAAAACAGCTACTACTAACTACACGTTTTTAGTTTAGATTCGTAGCAGACGGGAAGCGATAAACGTGTCTTCTTTCACAAATATTTTATAAACATTTGTAAATGCAGTCATAGTAAGTGAGGCATATGGCTTTCAAAGTCTACGGGTACCAGATAGATGGTTAAAAACATTGAATTAAAATCAAATCATCAGTTGAGTTGTCTCAGTTTACTTTATTATTGTACAGAATCACTAAACTAAACGCTTTTTCATATACCAACTCTTCATTTTACCACCAACTTTGCAAAAAAATAATGCTAATTCCTGTGGTAATATTTACGAGCGAGATATTAATATCTCTTAATCTTATCTCTGTCGGAGATCTTATCTTAAAAAGTATGATTTGATTACAGCTGTCAATGACTCGGCAAAGGGATGGCAAATTAGCTGTAAAGATTAACCAGAAATCATGTCGCTAATTTGCAAAGTGGTCAAATTTTTTACATTTTCGCGTCACAATATCAAATCAAAATCCACGCGAGCCAAAAAACCAAAGCCGGTTTCCTTCATGGCGTTTATACAGAAAGAAGATAAGGTTAGAGTAATAAAGATCACCAGGTTTGGTGGTTTCATGAATTAGAGACAACTGTGTTGGTCAGATTAGTTTATGTAGTGGGTGACCGATTCATCCCAATCGTCTCGTTCTTGTCTGGGCGATTGTCTTCAGAATTATTTAGTTACCACTGCTAGCGACTGTTGACCAACGGCTGTATCAGTTCAAGAGTACTCGGTACTATTACCTTCTTTTTTAGCAGTTTTATGCTGATGTGGATACATTAAATTAGATAAAGACACCTCTGTCAGGCCAGCACGTCTACTTTACTTTATGAAGTCGATACTTCTCAAAAGTATAAATGTAAAACCGGTACACAGACCGTCTTGTAGAAAAGCTCAAGAAGTATACATTAGTTTGAAGCTTGGTTGAAAAATTATCTTAAGATTACAAGTGACTAAACATGAGTACGATTCTAGCTTCCATTACCATTGCACTGCCACTGTCTTGTAGTAACAAAAGAATGGAGACGAGTTGAAGACGTTACAAAGAAGGATATTATTGCATGTTTGTAGTTACTATCATTGTTGTTGTAATGAACGCGTTAGTTATAATGTTAAGAGAGGTGAAGAAACCAGATATTATGATTAGCTTATCGTCAATTCTTATCTTATCTAATTGTTTTCATTCACTTTGGAGCTGTCCTCTTAACTCATTCATGATATTTCATTCCGTCCGACTTATCTTTTACTCTTTACTATGGACATGGACAACCTAAACATGCATGGCGATGGCATATTAACGTTCTAGGTTAAATAAATGACTCAAACGGCCTTGTTAGTTACTGAGATAACTTTGATTCAACTGAAATCCTGGCTTGCTTTCATAGTTAGCTATTATTAGTAATTAGCTATTATGGATGGGAAATGTTGGTACATAATCCGGGTTAAAAACCGATCCTTTCCATTTAGGAAACCACTGGGACCGGGTTGTACGTTACAGAAACAGAATCTATACTATAACTCAGTTAAACTGTTATGCGTGGAGTTAATAAGTTGACACTATGTATTCCCATTGATTTGTAATAATATTATTATCAGCATTTATTCATTTTCAAGTATCCGTTTTGCTAAAAGTTATCGAAAGAAATATATTTAGCAAGCCTTCGGCTCTCCTAAACTTATGCATAATGCTGTAGAAAGTAGTAATAATACAAAATAGCAACATTCAGAGTCAAACTGTTAATAAATTCAGGTTAATTCCTCACCTAAATTTGGACAAGGGAGGAGGTGAATTTGTCTCGGGATAAATTTATTAGATTTTTCTATCAAACTTGGCCAGAGAATATTTAATTTGTGAGGGAGGATGACTATTTAATGCTGCTTCATAGCTTCATACAAACATAAAAGGCCCACGACCCGCTGGTCACTTTAGCTCTCGCTTCATTTTTACTTCTTCTACTACCGACTCTATGAAATGGTATTTGAACGAGATGCCCTTATAAAGTGAAAGGTAGATAAGGACATTAGGCAATTATCGATCAATTTAAATTACACTTGATTACCCCGAGCATCATCCCCACGAACTAAGATAAGAACGCTAGTATAATTTAGTTTACCTACCTACAAACAGCTTACCCTTTTATCCCTCAGTCTCAAGAATTGGATCAGATTATAATCTTTTTTTTCTTTATCTCATCCGATTGCCAAATTGCTTTTACTTAACTCAAATGTTACACCTTATAGCTCACAGCTAAGCACCCAGGTAGGACAGGGCACAGGGTGGGTTGTTAAAATAAGTAATAGTAATAAAAACCCATCTCCCAATAGCTAAGGCTTGCTCCTATAATATAATATTTGACGCCCCTAAAAAGGAACCTTAAAATGGGAACTCGTTTTAAAGACAAATTCTATTGATATTGCCACACTTACAGTTTATACTTACCTGTCCTAGAAGACAAGGTAGGAGATAATAGAAATTAAATTAAAAGAAACGCACAACAGTCAATTTATTTCTTAAAGTTTAGCTGCTTCCATAAAACTTGAACTTGAACTATGAAACTGGGTATAATTTCTCTACACATTGTTAAGTATTGGCTTAAGAAAAAAAAAACATTCCTCGTTATGATTTTTTACTTCGTCAGGATAAAGTGTATTAATTTTTGTTTTATTTTAATTTTTAAACCTTTTGTGGTCGAGCGTCGTTGATAATAAGGAGTTGTAAAAAGTTGGAAGATGATTTCGGAACTGAATTGGAGTAAAAAAAATCAAACCACTACTTAAAGAACTGTTTCTAAAGTAAAGGATAAGTTGTAGCTCAAGGATTATGGGTAAGGGAAACTGCTAGATTCTGGTGTTTAAAGTCACCCTTACTTGCCCAAAGGGAAGTTGCTCTGATCATGATCTTCATGGGTTATCATCTTTGTGTTGTTGAGTAATCATAATCGTAATCGTAATCACATATTGAAGGAAGAGATAAAACCCTCTTTGTAATCAAAATGGGCAACCTTTTTATTTGTACCATTATCTTCTTCCTCCAGAAGAATAAAACAACCCTTTGCTTCCTCAAGACCTACTTTACTGGTTTAATCCGGTCTTAGTCTTATAATGCAGTAGAGAAACCGTTTATCGTATTCTTTCCTACTGTAAGTAAGGAGCCCTTGTTAAGTTAATGTCCGGCTACAGTCTGCTTTACCTTTACATAAAATAACTCCAGGCTATGGGAAATCAATAGGGAAATTAGGGAGATAATAAAAATACTGGGGGTGCAGTGCAGTAATAATTTAAGGTTGGATGGAAGCTATTAGCTTAATGTTTTAGTCTTGACGAATGAGAATTTATCACAGAAAAGTAAGATTGCAGAAGTATGAAGATTTGGTTTCTAAAATCTCATTAACTTTGCCAAATTACAATTCGTCAGTTTTGAAAATACCAATAAATGGATGGAAATCTACCCTAACTTTATTGAGTTTCAGAGCTCGAGCTCGGACAATAAACAATATACCTTTGCCAATTATTCAGACGTAACAATTTCCTACTAAATCACCCACCAGTACTAGCACTCTAGACTCAACCGCTTGCTTTTTTGGAGCAGGGCCAAACCGTCCAATATTAAACTTGGAGAAACCACGCAAATTTATTGCTTATTGTGTGCAAATAGACGAAAGCTAGTTATGCAAATGTAATACAACTTTACTCACTGATTTACCACGAAGTATCCTTACCTACCCAAAGAAGTAAAAATTCAAATTCATTGACTTCTTTCTAGCTATTATACAAGACCCGTTTAGTACTAAAGTGTGAACACGATGATAAGTTCTACAACAACTAGAACCACTTTAACTCAAAAGCAAAAAGTACATCCCAGCTCGGCGAGGATATGTAAAAAAAAAGCTCTCAAACTCTGATTTAAAACGCCTGCCAGCCTCTGTATTAAATTCCAATTAGAAATAAATAACTATACCATGTACAGTCATCTAAGGGAAGAAATTACTTCACACATTCTCAATCTGGAATGATTCCCAAGTTTAGCTGAGCTGAGCTGTCAGTCATTGCATTTGTAGCAGCAGCAGTAGTAAAGAAACGCATTCTCCTAATACGACCACGATTGATAAAGGACTAACAACTAATCTGTGTTGGATCAATCGATTGTTTCAGTGATAAATTGATAGGAAAGATGATAATGGCCAATCAGCTTGATTTGAATGATGAGTCTTGAATGAACCAACAGGGTCTATTATCTTTTGTAGAGATTCCCTCTTTTGATCGCCCAATAATCAACATTCAACAACGGAACATCTGCTTGATCTATCAAATCAAATCATATCACAATCCTTTCCCATTCATCCCTTTTATTTATGTGTATTTTATTTTAGTTTCCTCCGGTTGCTAACTCCTTGATTTTTATTTTAGTATGTAAAAATAAAAGCCTAGTAAATGATACAGTTTGAATGAATTTGTTGAACAGCTAATTCCCGTTTAATCATATGTGGTAAATATACTTTTTATTGCTTAAAAATTGATAACCATTACTAATTTCTACTACTGCTTAAAAAATGCCTGCAATAAATAAGTACAAATATCTCCGGTTTAAAATACGAAGCTTTTCTAAACCAAACTTAGTGAATAACAGAACAGGATTGTATTAATATTTTAACTAATTACACTAATTATACTTTTAAAGGAATGTCTAACAAATGCGACTTGGTTTATGTAAAATGTAAGTACCACAACAGATTGAGATGATGAGTGCTTTGCTTACTGACTTCTTAATTGTATTCTTGTCATCATTCGTATGACTTAGTAATAATATTTGGTATCTAAATTTAAATGAAAGTAATTATGAGGATGATCAAAATAAATAAGAGAAGGCGTCTAGTGTTTATTGTATTGTTACTTATTTCACGATAATGACTGGCTTGAGCTTTCTTTAACTTTTCAAGGGGATGAATGACCATTTGGGACGGGGTATAAAATAAAACTAAAGAACCCTGAAATACTAATGATAAATTAGATGAATTGTTAACAGCTACTCACTTATGCATCGACATCATTACTAATATAATAAGAACATAAACGAGTTGAATAGACATTATTGTGGTCTGTGGATAAGTGAACAACCTGTTGTTACCCATTAGCAAACCGTCTAATTAGGGATGAATCCCATCCGTAAAAGGTACGTAATGTGATGAGTACGATTCAAATTTTAAGGTGCAATGAATGAGATCATGATTTTTACTTTATACCACTTTATTGCGATGGATTACTTATTGCGATGGATAGTACCTGCAACTGCAATACAAAGTAATCGCGATAGAATGAACTCTGCGATCCATGATGTTTCGGCTGCGATGTAACGTACGGCGATGAAATGCAATGAAATGGAATGCACCGGAATCCTTTACACGCTTTAAAAAAAACGTTCGCATGAAGTGTTCGTTTCGCAAATTACTATTTGACAACAGATACTTGAAAAATAGTTTTCATTTATGAAAAACATCCGTATATTCACAGAAAATGCGTATTTTATCATAAAAATCTACCTGTTCTCAAGAAATATTTAATAAATCTCTCAACAACAGAGTAGTTTGCCTTCCAACCAGAAAAATTGCATTATAAAAAATTTTATTGACAACTGTATCTTACATTATTTATTTTAAATATTGAAGTGTGTGCGTAATTCCAATATTAATCAATAATTTTAATGTAACTGTATCAACTATATTTTCTGTAGTAATTACACTGCTAACGCAGTTAATAGTGATTGCCACAGCAGATAACCTTTATCGCAACCTTTGATCAAGATAACGACAGCGACTTCCCTTATGATGATTACCTTGTTGTAATATTAATCATAATCGGTCTAAGTACTACTTAAGTCCTTAATATTAATGGTTATTAATGATTGTTTCATAGCTCTGCTAATATAATGTAAAGAAGTCATGCAAATTTGACCAAACTTAACCGAAAAAACTAATCTCATGAATCAAATTATCTCCTTTGCATATTTTGCGTTTTTCACATTCTGGTTTTTGAGCCAAATATTTTCGTCTTTGCACGGATAACACGGTGACGGTTGAAGTTTATTTACTCATAGCCAGGAAATCAAGACCCATAATTATCTTTTTAAAGTATAATCATCATTCATTACTCCATTAGGATCATTACCTTCATACTTTGTTGCATGAATTTTTATTTCCATTCTAAACTACCATTATTATCCTTAAAGGGTAAACATTGAGGCTTTATTCCAGCATCAGCGAAAAGTTAAGGCTCAAGCTGCATATCTAAACTACTAAATGTCGTTTAGCTTGTCTGCCATACATTCGGCACATAATTTCGGCTGATTTTCCCATGTATTTGTTTAACTTTATGCTAATGAAGTCATTACACTTTGTTAAAGGTGAGGGAAGAGGCCAGTTTGGGTCAAAAGTCAAATTTATAAGCGGTTATGCTTGTTTTTATCATCATTATTACGCACGTATCTCTCTCTCTCTTTCTCTTAAAGTTTGAGAAGTACGTCTGGCTTGTTAAAGTTGCTCTAGCTCATGCGAGGTTTCCTCTCTTTAAAAGACTTCTTCCCTGTTCGTGTGAGTAAATACTTATTTTGCATACAAGTATTTTCTCAGCTTCAATCTACCATCCAAATTCCCAAAACTGAGAGTGTTTGTATATGGCTTTATAAAGTAAGCATGAATAAGCAGGTAGTGGTAGTCATTTCAGAGAAAAGCAAGTAAGAGTAGAACTGATCGAGCTTAATTTAGAACCATAAATCACTCTCAATTACAAGGTATTTTGAAAGACTCACGATTCACTCGTTTTTATGTTCTGTGGAAATTCTAAATTTAACTGGGGGTCGTAATAATTCTCAATTGGATTTTGGTCAACAATAAATTGGCAATCTTTCTACCATCAAAATAAATTTATAACTACAAAATTATAACTTCTATTCATATTCTTAGTATAACAATAACTTCTTTGCTTATCACTCACAGTGGTAAAACTTCAGCTTAGTTTGAATTGACCATTTTATTACAATTATAAACGCTTGCTTTATGAAATTTGCAAATGACAATTAAAATCCAAGACCTTCTAAAATAGTCCAAGGAAAAGCTTCCCATAATTCCCAAAAATCCCAATCTTTACTTTTGTTAATGCTAGTAAAGTAAAAGGATAATTTTTAACTTTGCAATAGCCGCAGTATTTATTGTAGGTGGATGCCAGATCTGGTACTCTTTGGATGATTTGTTTGTGTCTTATCTATCTTGGGTATGAATCTGCGTTGTAATTTGGTGGATTGTGGGAGAAGATGATGAGGCTGCGGATGGTGTGAAGATGAGAAAGTGGTTTGAGCATATAAATTGCCATGATACAGATAAGTAATCACCTGGATCAAATGGATCATGATCGGGAGGAAGGAGGCACCATCGGCACCTTGTTTACTACATCGGGTATAAATCATTCGCCAAACAATGTCCATCCATAAAATGCATGCAAGATCTAGCCTCCTCCTCTCCTCCTCCAAGTCAAATCTCTCTAGTTATTACATGGATTATTAGAGGATTTGAAATCAGGAGAGAATCACATTAACTTTTATCCTTGCAGGAAGAAATAATGAAATTCACGGATACACCTTTTGTACTCTTTTACCTTCACACATTTATTTAATCTCCAATGGTCTGGCTAACTTATTTTGGGGTTTTAGGCCCTTGGGGATTTATATAACAAAACTAAACTAGGGAAAGTACTTAACCGGGATGGATAGGGGTGGATTTCAATGGTTAATATGGAAATGTAGGGGAAATTATCACGGGGAAATTAAAAACGAAAATATGTTGAACGAGGTATTTAACAGCTATGATTTGGCTACATTTCTAAATCAGGTACAAGGGATTATATCTGCTACTGTAATTATTTTATAGGGGTAGTAAACACCAGAATTACGGTATGCAGACTCTAAAAATAAATAGTACCCCAAGGGCTTAATTCCTTTATCCATAGAATCCATTTACATTTACTGATGCACAGCGCAGCAGTAAATATTTAAAACATAGAGTCTTAAAGAGTACACTTCTGTTATGCTGCTCTTTTACCTGATTTTAACACAATTTGCTCTCAGGTCAATAAATCGTAACAAGATTAACAAAAAGAGTAAATGAGTACGTAAGGTGTGCATTTGGCTAAAAGATTCTGACATCCAAAGGGTTTAGATGAGAAAAAAACGTGCTTTCTTCTTCAAATTCCAACATCCTCCTTCATCCACCTCATTGTTCTATATAAATTGTATGTGTAGTACACGCTTAATAATTGTGGTTTCTCGAGTAATCTGCATAATTCCTATCGTAGCTTTAGCTATTCTTCATGTAAAAAGTTTAACCTGAGCTGATTGTGAAGATCGTGTAGTTTTGTAGTTCGTGAGTTTTACGAAGAAATCAAACACGGTCCGATCTTTTATTTTCCAACCTTTTCTTATCTTTTGCGTTATTTAGGTAATTCATGCATCAGTTTATTAGAAATTACGAACGAATTTTACATGGAATTAATCAAATGTTGAGTTTTAAACAGGAATTATTTAAGAAAAGTTATCAACTAAATTTAAGGGGTTTCAGGTCAACAACAACCATAGTGTCTTTGCATATATTTCATTCTAGCAATAGATGAGCTAATTAAAATAGCGAAACATGCTCTTCAATGCTATAATACTCTAAGTAGAGTAAAATTAATATTGAAATTTTATTTTGATTCGAAGAAAACATCTTGACTCCCTTCATCCCAATTTATCTTTCCTACTTAACATCTTACATCAAATCGCATTAGATTTAACAAATGAAAGGAATCATTCCTTATTTTAGACAAGCTTCTTCTCCATATAATATTTGAAAGTGAAGGTGGACAATAAATAATTAGTACTTGCATATATTAGGAAAGACCACTACACTCTTAGACAATCGTCTGTTCAGCTATCTATCTAAGTCTGTGAGCTATGCACAGCTAGACTAACCTAGTCGCGGATGATGTGTAGGGAATTCACACGCCCATGAAAGGCTAAGCAATGGGCCAACATTTGCGGCGAATTTATATCATTTTTTCACCCTCCCACTGATTGAGTTACGCCCCCCACTTTTTTAGCTCCAACTTTTATCATCTTTTTACCCATCACCTTACTACCACTACTACTAACCACCTAGAAATATACATTTCTAAAGCCTTGTCTAGCTCTCTTTCGTTTATTGCATTCATTGAGCAAACCATCTACACGATTCACGATCAAAGCTAACAAAATCCGAATAAATCAATCCAACTAATTCCCAACACTCAAGTCAAATCTTGTGTATCAGCCGAGTAAATCCAATCATATTTCAAATCCTAATGTAATGCAATCCTGGCATGAACTGTACGTATTGGGGAAAAAATTATCAATATTATTCTTCTTTTATACCCAGATATACCTAGCTAGAGAAAGGGATGCATGGTGTAAAAAGCTGCAATGTGAAATGTGATGGTGTAAAGATTGGAGAGTTAAAAAGTTTGAGCTTTGATGATAATCCGTGTGTTAAGAACTTTCTGATTTCGCACCGATTTCTCCCACCCGTCCGCCCCCTTTGCCTCCTATTAGCTTATAAATTATCAATTATTTATCGTTTTTAATTATCAAGGGGGAAATCAACTCGTAATTTTTAAACTTTATCTCCTCTCTACCTTTATTTTTACTCAAAAGAGTAGGATGGGCTTTGGTAAAGCGGAGATGAAACTTGTTTCTGTAATAAAATTATTATAGGTAGTGGATGTAATTCTAGAAATATAACAATTCTGTAGCAAAAGATACAAAACTAACTAGGAATGAGTTCGATGGTCAATAGTTAATCATTCATCCATACTTTTTCTTTCGGTAAATGAAGAATCCAATTTATTCTCAGCGAAGTGACTGACGGCCTTTTCATTTTTAATCATTCATTTACTCCCATATTATCTTAGTCTTTGGGGTTTTTTTCCTTGCAGAGAAATTTTCTAACGAGGATGAAATATAAGTAATGCATTTAGGATGGGTTGGTTGGTGAATTGCTTTGTTAAATCCGCGTGTATTTCTATTATAAACTGAGAAAGAAAGTTAGATACAATTGAACCATTACAAATCTAGATATTCCATATACCTGTAATTATTTCTGGTATGTATTTTTGTTAATTATATCTACAATAGACGAGAAATAATAAACGTTAATGCTAAATTAATTATGACACTTTAACGTAACTAGCACTAGCACTTCTTCTATTCCAACTTTTACAACTATTTTTTTATTAAAATGGATCAAAATCTGAAAATATGATAATTCTTGTTT
>JAQFZX010002369.1:0-19559 GCA_034682405.1 Hydroisotoma schaefferi | reverse complement strand
AGCCACCCCCACCCATTCTCCGTAGTTCCCCACCCAAAGCCAGAGGGGGGAGGGGGGCTATCCCCCTGAACTACTAAACAATAGATCACCTAATAAAACACGGATTCCCCTACAAATCCTGTCTACAAAAATAGCCAGACCACCCTTGAAGGTCGACATGCATAACCAGGAAAAACCCTCTTCCCTTTGTTTACAATCTTCAACCTAGAAAGAAACAAACGCATCCCTCAACCATTCATTTACTAATTCACAAACGTCTCAAAAAATAGGCCAACCAACGATCAGAAAAACTCTGATCGATAATTTAAAAAAATCCAAATAAAACATGCCAGTCAATGCAAATCATCCTCCTTTTTTTTATCCCCTAAAAACTCGCAATTTATTCCGACAAAAAATCTGATAACAGTTAGCCATCTCTTTTAAAAACGCTTCTTTATTCATAATAATAAATTGCAAATCCCGAATTACTAACCAGAACCACGTTTCATTGACCTAATCCCCCAATTCTTAGGTGAGTTTAATTCAATAATTCAATGAAAATCTAAGGTGAGTCGTCCCTTTTCAAGAAATATCAAAGGAACAATTTAAAACCTTTAATATTGGATTTCCGTTAGTAAATAATTTTGATGACTAACCAGAGCATAACTTTATCATCCTCCTCCAAATTACCTTTATGTAATTATTTATAATAAAACGCAAACAAATTGCAATTTAATCACACACCCGATGGTCAGCCAAAAACGACAGGTGGATTGAGAACAATCAAGGGGTTTTTTTTATGAAGTAAAGTTAATAAATAAATAGGACAACTCCAGAATGAATGAATGATAGTGGAACACCTAACTGTTGTTGTTGTTATCTAAATAGATAGAAGTATAGACCACCCTGAGCATAAACCACCCATTTATTATTACCTAAAAAGGACCACATGTTCACCGGCTGACCACATAACATGATCCACTTTACCCAACCAATTTATTCAAACAATAAACCTTTTTTAATAGAGATATTAGGATGATTTTTTGGTTGGAGTTTACCCTCAGGAAGGACGTGTCCTTGTTGGAGGAAATATAGGACAGGATTTTAGGGAGTTTTTGTTATTGAAGTAAAAGGGCATAAGGAATTGATGAGTTTATGGGATTGCAGAGTATCTAGATGGTTGGTTTGTAATTCAACTGAATGAGAAAATGTTGTAATGTAATGGTGGAGTAGACATGGGGTGAATTACCTCCTCGTGGATCCCACAAGAATTCCATTCCATTATTATTATCATCATTATGTAATGCAGCCAGCTTCTGCCACCACAGTTATCTGTACCAAGAACAGTAGACACACTAGACATGTACCTTTTAGTAGTAGTAGTAGTAGATGTAGTAGTAGTAGTAGTAGAGGTATTAAGGTATTTGCACAGGTGAGTATCCTCAACAATGACAAATGATTGGACTTTTTATAATGGGGGATGCAAAAGGCGTGAAATATGGATCAATTTTATTACTTCATACTTTATCTTATTCTTTTTAGCATGTTCTGCTTTCAGTTAGGTCCACGTTTATCATTAGCCACTTCTACTACTACTACATCTACTTCTACTATTGTATTATTGTGTATAAGAGATGTCCCTCAGATGTGTATTGTTGTTTATCACGCACGATGTCCGCCTAACAGACCTTGTTATCTCAAATAATAGAAAAAGGGAGATGCTGCTGCTGAGGATTTGCCAACTTTATCCCACAAAAGTTCATCTTTCTTATCATGATTGTAAATTGTGTTTGTGTGTGTAGATGTGTAGATGTAGATAATAAATAATGATGACCAGACTACCTCTCTTTCTTCCTCCCATTGTCTTAATGTTAAGGAGAAGATCAAGAAATGTTGTAAGAGAGGATAAATTATACTACTACTGTAAGTAGTGAGTAGATAGTTAGGGGATTGTTGATGATTATATAATAATAAATGTGGTCATTTATACTCCACTAAACTTCCACTGGGTCACCATCATTATTCATTTCAAAACATTACTCAACTTTTACATCATCCTCTTTTACATCAACCCAAAACAAAAGGGCCAAATCCATCACACATCTACCTACACTTCTTACATCATATCAATATAAACCTCTTAAAACATATTAGAAAACAAGAAAACATCTTAGCACATCTTGAAACCCTTCAAAACATCTTTAAACATATTAGAAAACCCCTTTAAAACATTTTAGAACCATGTTAAAACCCACTAGAAGGTTCTAAGTGAAGTATTTCCGTTAAGATTTGTATAAAAAAAATAAAACCTCCCATTCCTCTCTATTTCTATTTCTATTTCTGATCAGATTTTTATTTGAATGAGTTTAAAAACCCTTAAAACGGCTGTTGTTGTGAGGGTTATCAGCCCCAATTAAAAATTAATATTCACATCCCTCTATCCCTTCTTTTAATTTCATTTCATGTTCTGAATTACCCACCACCCACCCACCCACCACTACTTCTACTCGCATCAATGGTTATCTTCTCTCTCCGAGTTTTATTATCAATTAATTGATAACCTCCACTCAACTAAGAAGATTAAGTACAATTAAATATAAATTAAAACAGAGTAATTAGCTCCATTGACGGCAATCACAACGGGGTACTAATTCCTTCTTAATTACTCTGTCATTTTTATGGCTATTCCTCCTTCTTCTATAGTCAACGAACTTCTGAGGTGGGGAATAAATTTAGACTATTTAGTTTATACTTTTTTAAACCCTGATTTCCTATCTACTATTCCCATTTCATTATTGTCATTTTGAAATAGAAATACACGGCCTTTCCCGTTTATCCACGTTCTTGGCTAAATTATTCCCCCATTTTGCTTTAAAAACGCTTGAATAAGTTTAGCTCTTTACGGGATTAAAAGTTGAGGAAATTGACCTTAGTTTTAGTTTTATAATTGCATCGTAATTCCCCATTGTCAATCCTCAATTGTTCCCTCTTTTTTTGTACAATTCTAAACGCCTTTCCTACCTCTTGCTTTTTTGTCAGAAGTTGAGTTTGGGTTAAGCTGTTTTTGTTCAAGATCAACTTAACTCACGAGATTACCAAAAACTGTAGCCAGCTTAGAGTTAGTTCGTTATGTAGGATTGGTATAGTTTATATTATTATATAATGGACCTTTTGTGTCTGTCTGATCTTGCTTGATTAGCCGAGTGAAACGTTATCTATTTTTACCGAACTCTTTCCCATTATTCTTCCAACATAACAATTACTATATAATCCCTACCTATCTACCTACGCATACCAACATACCCATCTTTTTACGACAATTAGTTTATCCTAAACTCTGCATCACTTATAAATAGCGTTTTACCATGCCCAAGCGCCCAGGGTACGAGGGCGTCAGTCAGGGCATGCCCAAAAACAGGGCATAATGCCCTGAACAATTTAATGCTCCCTATACTTAATGTTTGGGCACGGGACAGCGCTATTCATACGCCCTGAGCATATGCCCAGGGCATCGGGGCATATTTCGACAGGACGCGGGCACGGCGCTTCCCTACTTCTAACCGGAAATAAGCCTGCTAATAAATAATATGTTGCAAAATTATTTCGAGGAATCCTTCACAACTCCTTTCTTTTTATTAATTGTCCCCTAGGTTGTTTTTATACAGAATTGTATTTATATGATAATTAGTAAATCTTAATTCATAATCTCTTATTCTTGAAATTGTGTAAACAGTTAGTAGTAAAGAAAAGATGACTTGTAGTTTTTATTTCAGTTTTATTGTTTATAAATCAGAAGAGGTTTAGAGATATCAGGCGGATTTATATATTCTTTCAGAGTTTTTGTGAAGGTTTATCCCTCTTTTGAATTGAAATTATGCAACACAAATCCTTAATTTCCCTGATATATTCTATTACTAAAGTTAAATTCTTAGTAAATTCTTAGTAAATTCTACTCCTGCCTCTTGACCACGATTTCTTTGATAAAGGTAATAAATAAATAGTGGAGCTAATCTCATCTAGTAAAGTGATGTTTTTATTGCTCAAAAGTGCAAGGAAATTAATGGTAAAGTGATCGGGGGGATGGAGGTGGATTTGACTGCGTTTAGTTTATACACTTTTTCATCGTCTTTATCTTTTAGTTTACTTTATTAGCATAAAATAAGAGAGACAGTGTGGGTGGTCGTGCTGAGCTGAGAGCTACGCGCTACGTGGAAACTAGCTAATCTACACACAAATTATAAATCCATACACAAAGTTAGTGGTAGGAATGAAGTCTTATAAGGAAACCCCTAAAAATATGTTGAAACCTCTCAAACGCCAACCCCTAAAACCCCTTAAACCCATCTTTAAACCATTTAAACCATCAGAAATCCCCTACAACTTTTCCATATACCTATCTAATTGTAAAATATATATAAATGATTTTTGATAGAGAATCCACACACAATTCTTCCCAAAATCCATATTTCCTATAATATTTCCCTCCTCAACATCTTACAAACCCCGTGGATGCTAATAACTCCTTGATAACCCTATTTTATTATTATTATTATTATTATTATTATTATTATTATTATTATTCTAACTATCTACAAGACTTAAATGTGTGTAGGTGGTTATGCCAAAGTGAATATTTCCAACAACAAACGACTCCATATCATATAGTCCATTCCATTTCCTCCAACTATTTCCTTCACATCAAACCAGATTCTTTAACTAAAAAGAAAGTTGGATATCAAAAATGTAGAGACGTAAAGACCCTTAAGGACTCTTTCCTGACCCAGAGACATTTACCTAACCCTCCTCGGGGTCTTGTAATAATAATAATAATAATAATAATAAATAGCCCCTTTTAGTAAACTCTACATCTACATCTACATCTAGGTCATGAATGACCCAAGGTCTTACTTTACAGGTTTAAGTAGTAAATCAATAATAATACTTAAATCCTACTTCAACTTTGTATACCCATAATTTGCATATTTAACATATACCTATAGGATGGAAGAAAGTGTTAAGATGATTGTTAGTGTTATCTTGATAAGATAAAGTGACAGAGGTTATCGAGCGGGGTCATCTCCCTCCTTCCCATTGTTAAGCTAATCAAGTAGGAGTAGTAGTAGTAGTAGTGGTGGTGATGGTGGTGGTGGATGATGGAAACTTCCTACTTATACACTTTACTTATACACTGTAGTAGTAGTCCCAAGAATGGATGAGTATGTATGAGTATAGGATGCAAATGATTGTTCCCCTGTGTGTGGACTACCCGGGCTCTACCCGGTGGTGGTTTCCCAGTAGTAAACAGTTTTGAGTAGTAAGTTAGTGAAGGAAGGGAGGGAGGGCTGTGTACTACTTTATACGTAAAATTATTGTGATGAAATGTAAATGTTATTCATTAATTTAAATCCTATTCATTATTCCCCCTTAGCATAACTTACTACAAATTACAATTGATAATTTCAACCTAATCTAGTCAGTCTCCCTTTTTAACATTCCACCCAAAAAGAAGTTGGAATTAATTGGATTCTAATTTAAGGAAATTAGAAGGAGGAGGGTTAGTTGGAGGCTCCTTTTATATACGGAGGGCTATCCATTTCTATTATATTATATTATATTATATTATAATAGTAGTTGAGATCTAACATGGTGGAGGAGGATTATTAGCATTATTATTATTAGCATTATTATTATTATTAGCATTATTATTATTAGCATTATTATTATTATTAGCATTATTATTATTAGCATTATTATTATTATTATTATTATTTAATAAAGATGAGGATAATGTTGGGATGATGGTTGGATTTTGATGGGACGAACCAACTGCACGACGAAACTATTAGTCAATATTTTATTGTTACATAAATAGATCCTTATTCTATCTCCTTCTATCCACACTATCCCTCATCCAGTTTCTCATTATCCGGTTAGAAATATGACAGAATATATACCGGAATTTATACAACTATGCTCTGTAAATATATGGGGATGGGTGGATAGCCACTTTTATGGGGTTTACATAGCGGGTTTACACGGGTTTACAAGGGTTTACACAGGGTTTACAGGGGTTTACACAGGTTTAAAGGGGTTTTACAAAGCTTTTTGACAGGGTTTCACCGATATCTTCCGCTTGCCAAAGGTGTTCTAGAGTGTTTCGGGTTTTTCAAGAGTGTTATTGGTTTTTATCCTGTTTTACTGGATGTTTTTGTATCGTATTCCTTGAGGTATATAAGTTAATTAGTCTAATAAATCTCTATTTCTCCTTCCATAAACCATAGACTAAACTTTATTAGCCAACTAACTACAATGTCCCACAACAACCAACGAATCCTTTTAATGTAAACTCTTTAAATTATTATCTCCTCATGTAATAATAAATTGGACTAATCCACCAGCCTTTATCTAAACATACCCTTTAAACTTATATCTAATAAACCTTAAAACTGACGGAAGGATTAGTCCTCCAACCCTTTCTAATTACTTTTAATTTTATCTGGATGTTCCTAATCCGAAACTAACTAATCCATTCCACCCAATCCAATCCCCCTATCCCTTCTTCCCTATATTTCTCTAACAATTACTGGGATAATAGATCTAAATCTAAAGACTTTTATAAAAAGAAGGGGACAGGGAGTGTATAGCTTTGGTCAGGATTTTAGCCGTATAAAACTCCCATGATAAACCTCATCCCGAATTGTATAATGAACTTCCTTCCTAGGAGGAGGAATAATCCCCTATAAAGTTAAAGTATAAAAATGCATAAATGCTGATAGTTTTAAGTTGAAGATTCCGTCTAAATCCTACCAACCAACCACTTAAGTTGTATATAACTATTTTATACAATATCGATCCCTCCAATACTCCTTTTAGAGAACAAAGGGAAGGTTCAGTCAAGGACTAACGGCTTATTTATTATTCATTTTACTAGAATTATAAACAACCTGGTTTTTTATACTTAAACTCTTATCCGTTTTATTATAAATTATTAGAAATGGGAGGATCCGAGCCACACCCCCTGTTAATATTTAAATTTAATAAAAACCCCCACAGAATTCAAACAAAAGGACCCAATTACACGGCCGGAGCAATTAGTCCAGGGGGTGTGGTTAGTTTTTAATAAATACAATATACTCCCATTGTCCCCTTTATTAAAATGGATAAGTTGGAAAGGAATAATTAACTCTGGTTGAGAAGTATAATAATTATTATATTAGAGGATGGGATTTGTGTAAATGGAATGGAATAACTGTCCTCAATTGTAATCCGGATTTCTAATCCGTCTCTAATTATAATTGACAAACAATTGGAGAGATTGTCTTCTACGTATTTGTTGCATAATCATTCTGTATAATTATAATTGATGCAATCAATAAATAAAATTGGCAATAGTTTATACAAGGATCTTGTCCCAATTCTCCAACCTTCTCACGCTTTTATATCTCCTTTTATTCCATTTGTAATAAATGGATAGCCAGTGCAGTAGTTCTAGTTATTCATCATCTCTCTTCTAATCTTTAGCAACTCCAATTTGTCGTGATAAAGTTGACTGGATTGCCAAAGTATTGATGAAGGTGACTGAGTATTGGGGAGGGAGGGGGTTTGAGATAAGTGGACCTTATCACATCTACTTTAACACCACACTTTAGTCCTATTCTTTATAACATTATTATTTATGGCATGAGGTTGTTGCAAGGAAGGATTTGTAAACCTCAATCTTCTAATACACAACAACACAACGAGTTACTCGTTCAAATTTACAAAATTGGGGATTGTGTTGGGAAAGTGGGAAGTTTCGTAGGATTTGTTGGATTTTTGGTATAGAAATATACTAAATTCGGTGTTTAATTAACAGCCAAGACTGAGATATACCCGGTGACTGGCCGGTTACTCTTGAGAGCTAGATGGAGTATGTCCGAAACAGGGTTTAATAGCCCGGTATGGCATTTACTGGGATATTTCACAATGGAATGGGAACCCTAGTCCAATTCCTACAAAGGAATACTAACCCGGGTTGTTTTCGGGGATGCATCTAGTAATACAGTAGGCTATTTCCAATAACCGTTATAAAAAACCCCACTTAAAGTAAGATGTATTCTAGTTAATTAGGGGAATAGGGGATTGGGTTAATTGTTGTCTGTGAATGGATGGATCCACCCACTCCACACTACTCCACATATATCCTCATCCAATTCTTGACTCTACATACATCCTCCTTCCATCCTTCATTCATTCATTTCTTTACACATCCGTCTCAGTAGTTAGTACTCTGTACTCTGTAATATATTCTAATAAATGTGTCATCATTTATGTCTACAAAACACTCAGAGTCAGTCAGACACAATTTGGACAGGGCAGAACGTGGAAGTGGAATTAGTCTCAGCGTGCGGAATATAAACCAACCACACCCAAACATACACACTATCAACTACTACCTCTACTATTACTACTACTACTACTACTACTACTACTACTACTACTACTACTACTACATCTACTACTACTATTACGACTACTACCAAAGATGCCTAGCAGTTTAAAGTACATTATTGTACAAGATTAGTTCCACTATCCACTACCTCAATGTCCTTAACTTATCCTGCCACATATTTGTCCCAATCGTGCCAACCTCCTTAGCATATTCTAAATGGAGATGGATGGATGGAGATGTATTTCTGGAGTTTTTGTAAACGGTTTTAAAGAGAGAGAGAGATGTGGAGATGTGTGTGTAAAAGTGAGAGGTGTAATTAATTAATTAATTAACCTCCTTTGTCAATAAAACAAACAAACATACAATCGGGTTTTTAAGGGATATTTTTGTTGTAATATTATCTACATCCTTGATTAAATAAAACTATTATTCCTCCAAATAAATAAGACAAGGTCAGTCAGGAATTACTTTATGGATTTAAAAGTGGATGAGGTTGCTCCTTCCTTTAACCACTTTTAATAATAATATTCCTCTATATTATTCCCATTTAGTAATTAAATAAGGGAAGGAACTACTCCTACTTCCATCCAAAAGAGTGGCAGAGTGTTTAGAGATTATATAATGTGTAGTTGTGGTATGGTATGGATCCTCATCCTCATCCTCAACGTGTAATTCACCGTTAATCCTAAACCTTTTAATCAAATAAAATCTCCTTCCTACCCAGCCACATCTTACATGATCATATCATACCATAATATAATCCCCAAAGACGTACTAAGATAAGCTAGACAGAGATGATAAGCCTGTTGTTGTTGTTGCTGTTGTAGAAGAGAGAGAGAGATAGATAATAATTAAAGTAACGTGTCTACCGGACCACAACTATCACAACAACAGGTACAACTATTACCTCATGAGAGTAATGCTCATCACAACCTCTTTTTCCTACCCATCTTTATTCTGCCAAATAAATCCCTTCCGTTTTATAATATTATATTATTTACTCTGTAGTTCTATAATAAAATTAAAGGTGGTGGTGGTAGTTGTTGTTAAAAATGGGATTTTAATAATCTCTTTATAGGATTTATCTGCTAATACTTTTGCAACTGTTTCCCTACAAACGGACGGAGGAAATCAGTGAGGGTGACCAGGCACAGTTGGATTCCTCTTTTTATTTATATTACGGACGGACGGACCTATCCTTTCTTTACATCAACTTCCTTTACCCATTATCATCTTTTCATACAAATATCTGCCTGCTCATCAGAAAACTTCCCTGTAGAAATAGCCCTACATTTTATAATAATCCACAACAAGCTGTGTAAATTTGACAGACTATTCATGGAAAGTTTAAACATGTCCTTAATTAGTATAAAATCCATCCAAATGTGTACATAATCTTGGTCTAGGTATAAAGCTACACTCAGAGGGACAAAAAACGACTCGTAATCTTTAAAAATCGTACAGAAAAGGCAGGAAAGACCTCCCAACTCTTTACCTAATCTCATTCCGTTTTTAATCCTGCCTGCATAATCATCAAATTTACGTACAAAAACATGCACACTTTATGCAAAAAAACATGCAGATTTTGTGTTTAAAAACCTCCACACGTCAAATCCTCCAATGTGTTAATATGATATAACCATTTAGTTTCCTTCCTTAAGAGAGTGAAAAAAAAGAGCGGAAAGAAAGCCAAGAAGTCTTCTTCTCTATTTATCTTCCTTCCGGAACGAACTTCCTCTTACAAACATTTTTAGAAACTTTTTTTACACCAATATTTGTATAAAAAAGAGGAGAGGATGTGTTGTTGCTGAATGGTTAATTTCTCCCATCCTAAAAGCCACACCCCCACAGAGTGCTAGAAATCCTGTAAAATAGTTTCATAATAAAACTGGTAGTGAGATAATTGTAATTACACCTCTTGATAGCTATTGTTACACATTGAAACGACTCATTGTTACACATCCTCATAATCTTACTCTGAGTAATTCTTGGTTAGAATAAATCCCTATCCTTAATTCATATCTCCATTTAAAACACCCTCAACACTCACAACTTTTAATAACAAAAAATAGAGAAAAATGAACGGTATGAAAAATGGTTCCAAGTTTATTAAAGGACATTATTTTAATAATGTGGCTGGGAGATTATAGCCAAACTGTAAAGTAAGAAGGAAGTATAAGTGTAGTTGTTGCTAAATAGTATTAAAGTATTCGGTATAAAAGAAAAGGGAGATTAGGAGCCAACCAAAAGAGGATATTCCATTGTTTATCACAATTAGTCTCTCTCTCTCTCTCTAATTCTTGTAACCTTTTAGGAGAGATCCATATCATTTATTCGAAGAAGAAGGAAGGATGAACGACCCAAACCTACCTACCTTTATTCTTCTAATATAATAATATATATACTTTTACCGTAACGGAAGTGAGGCGGTCAGTAGGTTGTGGGTGGATTATTATTATTATTATTATTATTATTATGTAATATACTCTGTTAAGTACTCAAGTCAGGATTTGATTGAGCCAAAAAGGGCAAGGAATAAATGACCCGCACGTACCGAACATCACAAAATCATCACCAAACCTGCACAATCAACCTTACAATTTTAAATTAGGAGAAATTGGGAGGCTTGGAACCATTTTTTGGTAAACTGTATAACTCCGAAATACAAACCCCTGTCAAAACCTCCAGAATTGAATAGTAGCCCGGAGTTGTACACAAATCCCCCTGTATAGACCTCATAAATAAATATGCGGTTTATAGCACGTACCATATTTCTTGATGTGTATAAAAGGATATAAAGGACTAGTGACCCTTTGACCTGACACGTTGTCCATTTGGATATTAATTACATGCCCTGTAGCCAGACAAACTAACTACAACCTTACGTTTTGTCCTACTCTCCATCACCATTTCTTCCTTCCATCAATCAAAACTGAAGCAAGAGTCCATCGTTTATTTTTTCCCCTAATAATGATGATAATAAGAAGATGATGAAGATGATGTTGAGCATGAAATTAGAGAAACCGGACTACTCCAACTACACACTTTAATCCTTTTCTACTACTATAAAGTTTTACTATTGTTTTACTATTGGAGGAGGAGGGGAAATACTGCTTTATAATCCGTGGTCAATTCCACTACTTTAACCCACAATTTATCATATCAAATCCTTCATCTTTTTAACCAAAGTTTTACACAGTTTTATAAAGTAAAGTAGCTGACAATGTTCATAATATCCTTATGGCTATCGCTAGATATTTCATCCTTATTAAAAACAACAAAGTTAAGGTAACGACATGGCTTGTCTCTTTTCTACTACGTATTTTCCCACAAACTACCGGATAACACAAAATAAACCGGAAGGAGATGAACTACCAAAGAATAAGATATCCACTCCCTTCTTATCTCCAACAACACAACAACATATCACTTACATTTTTTATACTTTTAATACAACAACATTTCACGCAGTTTCACATTTACAAAAAATCCAACAAGATTTGAATACTTTAAGACATACTTTTTAAAATGAAAATAAACAATAACTACGCCAACTTTCTGACTTTTATCCCAAGGAGGAATTAAATATTGTCTGTAACAAAGTGGGATTGTTTTATTTTAGAAACTAAATACTAAACTCTCAGAGTTTATTATCCATTTTTTATACCTAAAACCTTTTCTATTATTCTTGTAATAATAATAATAATAATAATAATAATAATAATAATAATAATAATAATAATAATAATAATAATATTCCCCATCTTGGTCTCATCTTCTGCATGTCATTTCTTCTGGTTTTTTTTACAATTATCTCCATTGTTGTGGTTAGATTTCTCTCAAATATAAATAACCTTTTTATAAAAAAATAATAATAAAGAAGACTCCATTTTTGTTTTATAATTAAAAAGAAGGAAGAAAGTTTATAATTAATTATTAAAGGTTGTTAAAAGTGGAGTTGGTAATAATTTTATAATTAATTATTCCATAACTGACATCCACTTATTTTAAATATTATTAATAAATAATCCACCGTTTTATTTTGTGAATTCAGGTACAGAATGATCCTGGTATTAGATTTATACCCGGTTTTAATTAATAAATATAATAAAACAATGGAGTGTGTAGGATATAGAATACTACATGCCAACTTTAGTAATAATTTAATATGTTTAATTTAATAAACAATGGATCATTTGTTAATTATGATTCTTCCTATTGACACAGTTATTATAAGTATTAAGTTGTATTATTTACTTTTCTGCCTGCATTTCCCTTTGTGTAGATGGTAGAATGAAGGAATGATGATATCCCATTTCTAGAGACACTACTTTCCACCTACACCGTTACTTTTTCCCATACAAGTTCCCATGATTCTAGGATATGTCAGTCAGTCACTCACTCCATTTAACCAAATATATCATCAAACAATACATTATTATTGGACTTTACTAGGAAATATACGCTAAAGTTGGGCAGAGGTAAATAAATAACTACCCAGGGGGTTCTATATAGTCCGGTCTTTAGGGTAACAAAACCGTAAAAGATGGGTTTAGTTAGAGGGAGCCTTAAAACCTCCTTTAGTTGGCTCCCTAACCTAGCACTTTTATGCATTTTCCTTGCATTTTAAAACCGACAAATATCTGCATACAATACGCCTAGTTTTTTTTAATACTTCCCTTCTACCTCTGTGGTTTACTTCACAGTCAGGTGTAGTAGTAGTAGTAGTAGTAGATGTAGTAATAGTAGTAGTAGTAGAAGTAGTAGTAGTAGTAGTAGTAGTACTAATAGTAGTAGTAAATATTCAAACAAGTGGAATAATAAATGGACGTAGGGGTAACCGGGTCGGGTTGAGGTTTACGATGGGATTTGTAATCAAATAACAAACAACATCCTTTTTTTCCTATCATTTCTGGTTCATAAAAATGTGTAGGATGAATGGAAACGTGCATCTATCTCCCATCCTATCTAAAACATCCATTAACTTACTTTACTTTAGTAAAAATACAAATAGAGTAATAAAGGAAAACGGATTAAGATATGCTAATTTAATTTAATTAATTTATATTTAATTTAATTAATCTATCCCTCTTGCACAATCTCCAGATTAACTTTTAAAATAAGAGAGAGATTAGGCTTTGATTAATTTATAGAAATTACCATATCCACATTATCAAAAGTTTGCCTCAAACTAAAACTTTTACTTTAATTTATCTGTAGCATTAATATATTTAAAAATAGCGCTCCAATGCCCGTGCCTCGGTTAAATGTACCTTAAAGCGCCCTGGGCAAGCCCTTGTGCCATTTATTATGTACAGGGCCTGCCAAATTAACTGGACATTATGCCCAACACACTAGGGTGTCAGGGCATCGGAGTATTACTGCATTAGGGTTCTCCAATGCCCGCGCCCCCATCGAAAATATCTTAAAGCGCCCTGGGCATGCCCTTGTGTAATTTATTATGCACAGAGAGCGTAAAATAAATGCCCAAGGTACTATACAGCGTCAATAGTAGCCTATTAATGTTCTCCAATCCACACGCCCCCTCGCGAAATGTGTCCTAAAGCGCCCTATAAATTTCTTATGCACAGGGCGCTTAAAATGAACTAGACATACTGCACCAGAGGGCATTCAAGTACCCTAAAAAAGAGTACTTTAATAACATTTTAAATAAATAAACTGTGAATAAACTTCTAGCAATGCTGTTTCTTTTTTTTGGGGTTATATATTGCAAATATAAATCCTGCTAAAGCAATCCTTCATATTCCAATAATTTCTACATAAATACTAGCTACAATGTAAATAGTAAATTGGTTTTGCCTTGACCCTGAATAATTAAATGTTACTTTAAGTTGTATTTGATTTGGCGTAAAGTTGAATTAGAGTAAAAAAGGGAAGCCTTTAGTCTAAGTCATCCAAGCAGATCAAGCTAATCTATTCCATTTAATGTTATCCTACACAGAATAAGAATAATTCAGGACTAAGACCCACAAAAGTTAAAACTTACATTGACAAAAGTTGGTGGAGTGTGACCGACCAAGGAGCAAACAAATTAAACATTTTTTGGTAGAAACCTTTTGGGTGGATTACCTATTTAGTTTTAAATGTTTAAATATAAAATTAGAGAGATAAGATGAGGGAATAATGGACTAAATTCCGTGTCTCTTAGTCAATGTTATTCCCTATTGAATCCATCCATGTCGAATGGTAAAAGTAAGGCCAAGTCTAAATAGTTTAAACCATAACATTATGCAGTGATTTGTATTGAGGGATCTAGTTTTTTTCCCAAACCCAGCATCTCTTAAGTTAAGTAAAGAGGTAGGTAGGTAGGTAGGTAGGTAGGTGTTGGTGGTGGGTTGGGGGCTAATGGCCGTATAAATTAACATAATACACCCAATTTGAAGGAAATAAAGGAACTATTCAGAGGATATAATTGGAATAGTAAAGTGTAAACAGATGCACATTTTATGCCGGGATCAGTTAACATACTTTACTATTTACTTTATTTTATACACTTTACTTTGGCCCGATTTAGGATAATTTATTTAGGAAAATAGGAATAGAGTTAAGGTGAAGAGCAAACAACCCAAATGGGTACAGAATATTAAAAAAGACGGGAAGTAGCTATTATAGGGTTTTAGTATGCTCACGTGCCCAGGACACGAGGGCGTCAGGGCATGCCCAAAAACAGGGCATATGCCTTGAGAATTTAAGGCGCCCTATACTTAACGTTTGGGTACGGGGTAGCGCCGGGCATATGTCCAGAGCATCTGGGCATATTTTGAATGGGCGCGGGTACGGCGCTTCCCTAGTAGCTGCACGTGTGTACACGGAATTTGTGGGTTTTGACAGTTCTATTATGAAGTACCCCATGCCAGTAGAAGGGGGTTCTAGATAGTAGGGTCAGATTATTGTTTAGTATGGAAGAGGACAACCGGAGGAAGTACCCCTGTCTAACCCCTATGGGTCATAGCAAAGTTTATTTATAAACCCTATGTCTATAACCCACAGGGGTGGGCGAAATTAGGGGCCAAAACAAGGTTTTTTAGAAATACACCCTGCCTAACCCGTATGGGTGGGTCAGAGAAATAAGGGGTTTTAATTAAGAACTACTTTTATAAAATGTCTATCAAAGATGCGGACAAAGTAAGAATACCCTTGAATACTTAGAAATAGTCAATGGGGGTTTTGAGGTTTAATCATTACCCAAAAACCCCTTAAAATCCGTGCTAAACCCCACGTTTTCCAATCCCTCTTCTATACCCATTCCATTGTAAAGTATACGTGAATAAGGTTCCGTTATGAATTGCCTATTGACTTAACACACATTTCCTCCTACAACTTTTACTACATTTATTATTTCTCGTCCAATATTCTCAAAGTAACAGTAAGTATAGTTTATCCTGAATCCCTCTATCTAATAGCCACCCATTATTCATTTAACATTTACACAATAATCCTGTGCCTCTTGTCTTCTTCTTAATCCAAATCTCTATTCTCTCCTCAACAACGCTAATCTTTGCCAAACTCGTGTACTTTTTTCTTAACTTAATTCTGCCAAACTTTAGCTGATTTGGTTATTCTTTTGTAAAGTGTTGTTTAGTTGGTCATGGTCTTACATATATTCTGCCTCGTATCTTGATCAACCCTTCCAATTAGACGTAAAGTCTATATTCCCTATCAATATCTTCTCTACACATCAGCTTTGAGGCTAAAAACCTCTGTAGTAATATTAATAAATCCAACAACTTATTTAACAACAAAATCGTGTCTTTTGGGGTAAAACTTTTAATAATATTTGGAAAGAGAGGATCCTCTTTTGCATATTATTCCTTCTTTATAAACATAAAAGTCGTGGATATAATAAAAAAGCGTTGTTGGCAATCCTCCTATCTTATCCTTAATGGATAACTACATACATACATACTTTTCCCCATCATCTATCCAATACTTTGGCACGTTTTTTAACCTCAAGCTAAAAGTTAAATAAAAAAAGATGAGCAAATATCATCAAAAAGTTATGCAAACAACTCCTTCCACATTTTAAAAACCTTTTAGATTTATCCTCTGTTTTCTTAGCATTAAAAAACTGCAAAACGTCTAAATATTCAGAGTTTTATAGACAAAAACATTCATACTTTTTTAACTCTTTTACTCCAAAAAACCCTGTCATCTCTCTTTACAACTTTTGCATTGACATTCTGTCATCATTTTCTATCTTTTAAAAATAATAGGAATTACCACCCTTGCCCAATTCCTATAGACATAATCTCTTTGTACCAAAAAAAACCCTCCTAATAACCCACCACACCCCGCGGCTAATGCTGCAAAAGAACTGCGTAAAAAGTCCAAAGAGTCCCATGGATGGATCTGTTCCTTGTCATTTCCCCCTAATAATAATTGTGACAAGACTTGGTACGGTTCTTGTCTTTTTTTCCAAGATTTTTACATACCTTTTCTTACTCTTAAATTATATTTATTGAGTAAAAAAAAGCGGAGATGTGTGATCATCTCAAACTCCCGTTTGACTACCTGACGACTGCTCCTGTAATAACAATATTAGTGGGGGTAGTCGTTTTTGGTGTACGGATTGCGGAAATGGACCGACGGTAAAGTTCTGTCTGATTGTAGTTGTAGTTGTGAATGTGATGTGACATAGAGAAAAGTGTGTGATTATTACCACAACACACATCTATCTACTTACTACACTCACACACACATGTCACCATCACCAGTTACCACAAAAGACATAAAACAGTTGGGGACTTTGAACTTCAAAATAAGAACCAAATCCTTATCCTAATCTTACACCAATTTTCGAGTAGCTTGTGGCAAAATGGTGTGGAGGAATTTAAATGTGATTCTTATCAACTTGTCAACCTTTTAAGGAATTGGCTGTTGGGCTTATCAGCTAATGGCTTTGTGTACGTGAGCAGGAGATAAGCAACTGACTAAGTAACTAACGGAAGTGTATCTACCTACAGGTGAAAGGTATTAGGGGTTTGGATAAGATAACCCCTAAAACCCCTAAAACCCTGTGGTGATTTATTTAACCCTGTAAGTAGACAGAGCTAAATCCCACCACCCACCCTACTAATCCTGTAGTTAATTGTTGGTTAAAACCACAAGGACCACGCCCAACCTCCCCCTTTAGTTTTGGTCAAGAATTATTGTCCCCATGTGTTAGAACTAGTGACAGATGTATGCTAATTGTAATTAGGTAGAGATGTTTGAGGTTTTTGAGAAGAGAAGTCCCTCCTTATAAGACTCTTAATAGTTGACACAAATAAACAGTTAGGCCGACATGTGCTAGCTAGTTTTTGTTTAAAGTTTATGATGTAACTTTGTAGATAGATAATGTGGTCACACGTCCCTCTTATTCCCCATCATTATGCAAAACTACATTTCTCTACTTATTGGGAAACAGAGTTGTGTACATCTTTAATTCTGCCAAGTGGGTTTGGATGATGATAGAGGTTGGAGAAGAGTTGTATTGCTTGTCATCATTTATATACTAAAGTCAAGAATGACAATAGACTAAATGTAGACAACTCCACGGACTTTTGTTCTACAAATCTAACCGGGATACTTCCCTTAATTACTATTCTACTATTACTATTCTACTAAACTCTCATTTCTCATTTCAAGGGGTCAACGTTAAGTCTAACTTTACAACCCCGTGGCTACAACTACATCTTTCTTAATAACAGCATGGTGGGGTTAAGTAAATTATAATAAAGTCCCCTGTCCCTCTTATAAAACTCTTACAGGGGATTTATAAAACGTCAATCCCTAATAGAGTCCCCTGTCCCTCTTATAAAACTCTTACAGGGGATTACCAAACCTCAATCCCTAATTGCGTCTTGATCTCAAGTTAATTAATGAAACAAATACTCCCAGTTAAAGTATGAATGTTAAACTGTGTATAATTTAATATAAATAAATGGAGGAGTTGTGGAAGGGTGAGTTGTGGGGTCAAGTTCGTGTTCATTCACTCAATTACCACCAACAACCACCACCTTTTTATAAACCTCGATTAAAACAACGTGTGTCTGTGGAAATAAATAAATAAATAATAATAATAATAATAATGCCATGTTATATAATTTGTATAATAATAATAAATCCAACAACCCTTCTTAGGATAAACATTTTGGCAACTACTCTCAATATAATATTCATTCACTTACTTCTCTCTCTCTCTCACTTAATCTATCCATCTCTCGTTCTTTGATTATTATTTGTGTAATAAAAGTTGAAGTGGAGAAGGTGTGAAATATTGTGAAGGTTAATCCAGTCTTGATCACGAATCACGATGTCCACATTTTTAATTTAACCTCTATCCCCTATCTCCCTCAGAATATCCATTTATTTAGCCTTTTATTTAATAAAATCATCACTTGGTTTTTATTTACTTATCTCCCATTCTATTTAACTCGTTTAAAATTAATTAAGAGTTTGAGATATAACTTGTCATCAACTTCAAGGGGGATTTCATATACTATCAATTAATTATTAAACATACTAACTGCCGGATTTTAAAAGCAACGGTGAAGGTGGATTTTAAGGGATGGGACGTGTTTCTTATTAAAACTACCGTAAATCCCCTAATTACAGCCACCCGAGTATCCATCACTGGGACGTATTCAATTGAATAGTAGGCCGGTCTTAATTTCAGAGATTTACGGTGAACTTTTAAGGAAAAAATCCTTCAGACTAACCTGTAATTATTTTTATAAAGAAGCTCCAAAGGTGATAACTTCTTTGTAAGTTTTTGTATAATTAAAAACATGAGGTTAGTCTGCGTAAATTATGGAATAAGCCGATGTATAATAATAATAATAATATGAATGGGCATGGGGAATATCCTGGTTATGATTTGTGGTTGGAAAACAAGTAATAAAATCATCAAAAAACACTTTAAAAACTTCCAACAAACTACCACCCCTCCGATAGATAATAATCATAAACATCATATCCCTTATTATATTTATTATTACAATAACTTTATAATATTTACCCAAAATCCCTATAACCTTTCCTCCATAAATCAACAAATTAATAAACTTGTTGAAATATCTTTTTAGTTACGTTTGTCATGAGAAATAGAGTGTGATAAAGTGAGGAATAAAGCCGGTTTTAGACCGTA